>JAXGGA010004997.1:0-82197 GCA_038373865.1 Uloborus plumipes | reverse complement strand
CGAGACACGGAGGTTTCGAAATACAGAGGTTGTGATAAAATTGACAAAAATACGCAATTGGAACAAAGTCAAATACTTAATAGATTGTTTTGCATTGATAGTGTTGAATATTTTACTGTACGACATGTTGAGAGTCCACGTCCTACTAATTATGATGACTATATCGGTAGCAAGTTAATGCATACCTTTAAGTACGAACATAATCTTAGAATGATTGTGCAAAAGATGATTTTTCTCTCCAAGTTATACCGTTTATAAAGGTGGCTGGAGACGAATTTCAAAAATGAGTCGTCGAAATTTTCTGGAAAAATCGGTTTTCGGGAAAAATCATTCGAGATAAACACGAGAAAAAATATTAAATTTATGCTCTAAAAGCAGGGAAATTGGAAAATTTCGACATAGAGAGGTTCTCCAGATAGGCAGGTTCGCGATAAGCAGGTTCGACTGTACAAGGCTGACTAAATGGTTCATGTTCTGGGTTTCGGAAAGTGTTACATGTACAAATAGAGTGGACTAGAACAGTGTTTCTCAACCTGTGGCACGCATTAGGGATGCACCGATAAGCAAATTGGCCGATTACCGATTAATCGGCTGTTGATAATAGGCCAATTAATCGGCTGAGCCGATTAATGATAAGGATGATTGTTTTTAATGCGATCAATTTCACCGTCACTGTTTTTTTAGCCTACTTTCCCGTTAAAAATAAAAGAGACGAAAAAAGCATTAAAATTGGCTTAATGCATCTAAAAAATGTCGCCAAGTCCAAAAAATATCGCCAAGTAAAAAAAAGTCAAAAAGAAACAAAAAAATGAAATAAATATCGAAAAATTAAAAATTTGAAAGTAGGGTATTGAGATGGGGAATTTGTGTGTCGGTCGGTCTGTCGGTCGGTCTGTCGGTCGGTCGGTCTGTCGGTCTGTCTGTCCCCCCCCTAATAACTTTTGAATGAACATTCCGATTTGGACAAACTTTTTTTTTGTTGGAAAGATCTCGGCGAGTACAGCTCATTCCCATATCTGATTTTTCGATTTGAACAATTTTTGGTTCAACTTTGAACCGTTCAAACAACCTGTCCCGCGATGCTAACTTTTGAATGAACAGTCCGATTTGAACAAACTTTTTTTTGTTCGAAAGATCTTTTCAAGGATACTTCATTCCCGTATCTATATTTTCGATTTGAACAATGTTTCGTTCAACATTGAACCGTTCAAACAAGCTGTCACCCCTAATAACTTTTGAATGAACAGTACGATTTAAACAAACTTTTTTTTGTTCGAAGTATCTCGGCAAGGATACTTTATTACCGTATTTAAATTTTCAATTTGAACATTTTTGGTTCAACATTGAACCGTTCAGGCAACCTTTCCCCACCTAATAACTTTTGAGTGAACCGTCCGAATTGAATAAACTTTTTTTTGTTAGAAAGATCTCGGCGAGTACAGCTCATTCCCATATTTGATTTTTTGATTTGAACAATTTTTGGTTCAACTTTGAGCCGTTCAAAAAACCGGTCCCGCGATACTAACTTTTTAATGAACAGTCCGATTTGAACAAACTTTTTTTTGTTGGAAAGATCTTATCAAGGGTACTTCATTCCCGTATTTACATTTCCGATTTGAACATTTTTTCGTTCAACACTGAACCGCTCAATCAAGCTGTCACCCCTAATAACTTTTGAATGAACAGTACGATTTAAACAAACTTTTTTTTGTTTGAAGTATCTCGGCAAGGATACTTTATTACCGTATTTAAATTTTCAATTTGAACATTTTTGGTTCAACATTGAACCGTTCAGGCAACCTTTCCCCACCTAATAACTTTTGAGTGAACCGTCCGAATTGAATAAAGTTTTTTTTGTTCGAAAGATCTTATCAAGAATACTTTATTCCCGTTTTTAAATTTCCGATTTGAACAATTTTTCGTTCAACATTGAACCGTTCAAACAAGCTCTCACCCCTAATAACTTTTGAGTGAACCGTCCGATTTAAACAAACTTTTTTTTGTTCGAAAGATCTCGGCAAGGATACTTCATCCCCATTTTAAATTTCCGATTTGAACAATTTTTTGTTCAACATTGAACCGTTCAAACAAGCTCTCACACCTAATAACTTTTGAATGAACAGTCCGATTTAAACAAACTTTTTTTTGTTCAAAAGATCTCAGCAAGGATGCTTCATTACCGTATTTAAATTTTCAGTTTGAACATTTTTTTTTGTTCAACATTGAACTGTTCAAACAACCTTTCCCCACCTAATAACTTTTAAGTGAACCGTCCGAATTGAATAAACTTTTTTTTGTTCGAAAGATCTCGGAGAGGCTCATTCCTATATTTCACTTTTCAATTTGAACCATTTTTCGTTCAATGATGAACCGTTCAGAAAACGTTTTAACATGAGCGCCTACGGAGAAATTTAAATTGAATGTTGATTCTGAACTTCAAGGCGGATTTCCTTCAAACTAACTTTGTAAGAAAATGGTTTTGATAAATAATGTATTGTAAAGTACTTTTTTGAATAATCTTCTGTGAGGACTCTGATTCCGACTCCGACTCCGCAAACATGGCGGAAATGCAGGCTCAGAAAAAATGACTGACTGGGCAGACGATTTTTTGTTTATTTATTTATTTGTTTTGTTTAATTTATTATTATTTTTTTTTATCAGACGATTTTTTTTGTTAACAAAAATTTTTTCATTCACGAGAGCATTTTATTCCTTATTTATATTTAACAACTGGCAACGGATTAAAAATGAAATTCAAGACATTTTATTAACGAACGAGTTTTTTTTCTTTCTTTGATAAAATGTGTTTTGAAGTTCTTTGTACTTTTATTTTATTTATTTATTTTTTTTTCTTTTGAGACCGATTGTGGAATTTTTCTACGGAAGAACTATAGCAGTTACATTCTTTTAAAGGTGTGACAAAACTTTATTGACTCGTTTATTTACTTTTTACGTGTCTATTTTATCTGATGAGAGGGGTATATTTTGCTTTCAGAAATCAGCTTTAAGTGCAAAAAGATATGTTTGACATAATTTTTAGTTTTAGATAATCAAGAGAATATTGATCAGATGCTACAATGCCTATGTCGATGTAGGGGAAAGTAGGCTCGTTTAGTTCTTGACAGAACTTCTTGTTTTTTCTTACTTGAACAAATCTTAGTTTAGAAATAGTACGTAATTTATTTCTGAGATTCTTTTTTTTTTGTTTTCATTTTCCTACTTTTCCCAAAATGATACCAAAATTTTATCGAATGTCATAGAACCAATTTTCTAATCTTGTCAATGTTACATTAACACATTGTTAATTATGTTAACTAGAGATAAAATTTTAAAAAGGGTGGGTGGGGAAAGGAGTCTGTGGTGAGCACTGCAATTTAGGGGTACTTTTAATTGAAATTTTCAATTATTAGTAGCAATTTAATTCGATTTTTACTCTTTGAAAGTTAGAGGTTATCTAAAAGCACTATGCTAAAGAGAAAAGCATCGGCATATGAAAAGCATTGCAAAATCGTGTATGTGTATATTTATTCAAAATAGGAGAATTAAATTTATATAAAACTTCGTATCGACTGTGTGAGGATAATCATTACTATTAATAAAATTATTCATAATTTCTTAGTAAAGATGTACCTTAAAAGTAATGTTAAAAAATAAATAAATCCGCCGATTAATCGGCCTGATTTTACCGATTATTAATGATCGGCAAAGTGGCCGATTACGGCCGATTAATTGGTACTGCCGATTAATCGGTGCATCCCTAGTACGCATACCACTTCGTTGGTGTACTATATACACGATATAGTTAGTTGGAGTGTCAAGTACCCATTATACTTTTATATAGTAAATAGTTTCCAAACTTCTAGAAGAGCACAAGCTACTTCTAAATTGAAACCTTGTTCCTTTTTCATATTCAATTGAGCTATTGTAATAACTGAATTCTATTCAGAAGAAAACAATCTTTCAGTTCAAAAAAAAAAAAAGTGCTTTATCTCACCTTGAGTCACATTTACAATGTAATTTTGTTATGCATTAGCATGAATCAAAATTTGAGAGTTTAGTCGGCAGGAAAGAATGACTTTTCAAAAAATTGTAATCTTTCAAGGGATCATTGTGTCACTGAATTCATTCAACGCAAATACCAGGAAAGATTTTTAAATGTATTTAAGTAAATACTACTTTATGGCACGTTTTCATGTTTGCTACAAGTGGATATATTTTAGCCCAAGAAATGTATTTTATTCGTTGACACGTTTTCTCATAATTTTAATAGGAAGTTGTCAGCACTGGATTTATTTTTCTAAAAATTCATCTTATCACTGAGCATTTCTCCAGGTATAAGCTCTAGCTAAAAATTTTAATCGTTTCGTCGTTCGCAACTTCCTTTCCTAAGGGTATTTTCTAAGCAATTTATTGCTGGATTGATTTTTCAAAAAACTTTGCTCTTTATTATTAACAGACTTGAAAAAAAGGAGGTAGTTATCAGTTCATATCGTACGCATTTTATTTATTTTTATTTATTTTCTCAAATCATAGCGGCTCATTGAGTGAACGCATTTTGAGTATTATTTTTTAATAGATAAAGGATGATCTAACTTAGACCCCGTACCTTCGTTCAATTCAATCATATTATTTACTTAAAATACAGATATGGGTAAAAAAACAGTAAATTCCATGTAGTGTTCCCATTAACTGAGTAAATATAAAACCCATTGTTGAAAACAAAAATTGTTGCCATGAAACAGTAATAAACAGTCACTTTATTATTTGGTTTTAAACCAACAACTATTTTTACTCAGTGGTTGGAAAAACTACATATTTTTTGTAGCGAACTACAACTACTTTCTTATAAATGTAGTTAACTACAGCTACAACTACTTTTTTTTTAATGTAGCGAGCTACACTACTTTTGAAAAGTAGTCGCTACTTCGCTACACTGTAAAAACTACGGGTGACGCAGGGGTGCCAATAAGAAAGCTTGGGTGAAAGCAAGGTGCCACGGGGTGCCACAGCGAATTTGAAAAGCTCTTACCGCACTAAAAAGCCTCCCATCGGCACCCTTTGGGGTGAATGAAGCTTGCGCATGCTCAGTGAGACATCTCGCCGTACCAAAAGGCACCTTTGACAGAATGCGCCTGCGCGAGGTCTCATCATCATCATCAACCATTTGAATGGCGGACATCTTGTTTACGTCGACACAACAGAATTTTCGGTACAGTGTTTTCACAGTCTTGGATTTCACCTTGAATTTATTACAAAAATGGATTAATTCTTCATATTAGTCTTCGAATTCTCACGTAAGTACATGCATTTGATACTAGTTCTAAGAATTTCCAACATATTTGTACAATCATTTCAAAGTGTACGAACGGAAATTTATCTCTGTGCAGCGAATCTCTTTTGCCGTGCAGATACAAACAAGCAGCAGAACGCGAAGGGAAGGAAAAAAAAAGAAACTCTGAATGACTCTTTCTTTCTTTCTTATTTGTTTTTATCATACGTATATGTATATGCTATTTCAATGCCATGCATTTCGTGCTGTCGCTAATATCTTTCGTTGGCGTTATTGATAACAAATGCTGAGTTCGTTTTTGCCAGAGCTTACTTTTTTTGTTCCATCAGTTGAATTGATCCTTAAAATATATTTCGATTTTTAATCTGTCGAGAAACTTGACGTTTAACAAACACTGCTTTTCAAATACTCCATATCTTTTATTCCATAAAGATATTTAAATGTCGAACTATACATACCTATTAATATGTTACCCTTGATTAAAATTTTATAAGTTAATGAAGCGATTCAATTTTTTATTGATAAATTGATACAACTGAATATTTTTGATTGTTTTTGAAAGGGATCCATAAAATACCTTCCCTCTTCATTTTCGGTACAGATAATGCTGCAGTAAATGTCAATAGCATTTTAAAACTACTGAGTTTAATTCAAGTCACGAATTCTTTTAAAATATGTTGGAAAGTCTGAACTGTGAGAAAATGCCTTAAATTACAAGTTTCGATCATTTTCAAATCGGAATTCAAGGTGAAAATGTACCAAGACTTTGTGAATAAAAGCAATAAATAAAAGTAAACACAATTGAAAAACAAAAACGCACACAGCACAGGGGGGATCTGCAATAGTGAACAGTGAGGGTGCCATTATGCTCTCCTATACGGTTCCATCTTTCACCCGCGCTGCTCGTTGAATTGAGGGTGCCAGTTTTTCACCCAAGCCAAGGGTGAAATCTCGGCACCCTACTGGGTGCCGCTCCTGTTACAAGCGTTTCACCCCGGAAAGGTGCCAATTGCAACCATTAGTTTTAACAGTGTACTTTTCAAAAACATATGAGAAAAAAAATTGAATTTTCATTGTAGGAATTTAATTTTGAGTTTCAAGGGGGTTGGCAAGGGCGTAGCTAGGGGGGTACAGCTGCCCCCCTAGATCAGAGTCAATGGGAGGTCACTGTGACCTCCCATTTTATTTTTTTGACAAACGATTTTGTCCCCTTTCCTGCTTTTCATTGTAACATGCTGATGCAGACAAATAAGTTCGTATTTTATTACTCGGTGAAATTTGGAATTTCATTCGGTCATTGAGAGTCTCCCCCCCCCCCTTCGCCTCCTCTCCCACCAATAAATTTTAAGTCCTTGGCGCCACATCAGAAAATCAGCTTCATTCTTTACCTAACACGGATCCTTGTACCAAACCCAAATTTGTCTTTTAGCATGAAAACAACTTTTTTAATCTGAGTATGCGAAGAATAAAAATTTTAGGGTGAAATATTATAAGTAAGCTTGCCTGTTTTTGAGGAGAAAATTTTTAATTTACCGAATGAAACTCAGAACTTTACTGAATGATTAAAAAAATGCATTCTTATCTATGTCTACCAAAAGAGACGTGAGGCATCACAAAAATGAATAAATTAATTAATTGAAGAAAAAAAATAAAATAAAATGAAGTTCAGCCTTGCAATACTGTCTCACTGTTTTCAAATTTCATCAGCCAATTTGTATCGGATAAGAACTTTTTGGGAGGTCACAGTGACCTCCTATTGGGGTGCCACTGCTTGCACCCCCCTAACGTGAGTCCTGGCTACGCCCTTGGGGAGTTGGGTCTCGGTCTGAACACCATCCCTATTAATACGCCACCGATAAAATGAAATGAAAACGTTTTTCCAATTGTGTCAAATGATGTCAAAAATATTTAATAATTGATTTTTATTATTTTAATATTTTTCAATACTCCGTCACTAAAGAAGCAAAACTAAAGAAATATGAAAAACATACTAAACGGTACTAGTATTCATTATGAAATATTAATAAATAAGCTATCTGAAGTGTGAAACATAACTAAAAATGCTTAACTTACTTCAATATGCAGTTTTAAATTGTATGCGGATGACTTAGAAACAGAAAGTTTTTTGTTCAAAGTGCAAAGTTTGCACGAAAATCATTTCAATAACTGTGAAGTATTTATTATACGCCGGCCAGGGCAGCTCGATATTGTCATCTTCTATCAAATTTGTATCCTCTTCTATTAAAATTGCTGCCATGTTTGGTGGACATTGGAACAATAATCCAATTGAGCGTTGAGCGCTAAAGCATTCATTTACATGACATTCTCGGTTGCTATAAAACACTAACGCTCAGTTATCGCTCATTCATAAATTTTCTTTCCTCAGCCATACACTATATTCAATGCAAATATTGGCGGAATATGAAAATGTTGACGCCAAAGAAACCAATGCCGTCTAACATATAAAGCTTATGGCGTCAAAATGATATGCCTGAGGTCAGCTCGAATTTGTATGATTCATTTTTCTCACGGCTTTCGCAAAGGAAATCGTGTACGATATGCGCCAGTCAGACGCGATTGAATCTTTTTACTTTCTTTTACGTAGTAAAGGAAGTATTGTGATCACGAAAAAAATTTCACTCAAATTTCGGTCTAAATTTTGACTTTGCTCACCCCTGAATGAATGTCGCGTAGTTTTTTTGACCTGTCAGCACGTGCATATGTACCTAACAACATACAAACAGCCGAAAAATCAATTTCGACCACCCCCGAGTAAATTACGACGAGTTTTCTCGTGACGTCTGTATGTACGTATGTGCGGATGTATGTGCGTATGTGACTCGCATAACTCAAAACTATATGCCGTAGAAACTTCTAGCTTGGTATGTAGGCTCTGAGGGGGGTCTAGTTGTGCACCTCCCCTTGTGATTGCATTCGAATGTTCCCAAAGGGGTCTTTTACCCCTTTTTTGGGGTAAATCAATGTTAATTTCAATACAGACTCAAGTGATATGAACTGGCGCCACTACTTGGCGACATGTCGCCAAGCTTTTGGTCGCCAAGTGTTTGACGCCAACTTGGCGATATATCGCCAAGTTGGCGACAAATTTGGCGAAAAAATTATTTTTTGAATTTGGGTTCAACTTGGCGCTATTGGCGATATTTTGCGAAAAATTCACTAAATGTTAATAAATCAGCAATATTTAGAAAAATAACCATTGTAAAATATTTTTTGCATTGTTTCGTGGTAGATTAGGGGAGTAAATATTTGAAATGTTACCTTGCTCACTCCAAGCACTTTTTTTAACACTTAAAACAACTACTAAGAAATTTACACGTAAAAGGAAGTAGTGTGGGGTCCATACCAGATTTTTTTTTTCTGTTTTTTTTTTTTTTTTGCTCCATTAGAAAGTAGTTTTATGAAATCGCTACAAACTATAACATTTTTGTATCGCGCTACTCACTACACTACTTTTTTTAAAAAGTAGTGCGCTACACTACAAACTACTAAAAAATGTAGCTACTACAGTAGTTTCGCTACTTGTAGCGCGCTACTTCCGACCACTGTTTTTACTCAACAAACCAAAAGTTTCACCCAGTTTGTTTTCATCCAGTATATGCAATTGTAAAATAAAACGCAAAAAATTTATTACACGCTTATGGCTCCATTTTAGGCTTCATTATAATTAACTAACAAGCGATGCTTTAAGTTTGAGCCAAACAATCAACTTTTTACTTGCTATTACATTTTTTTTAATACAGAGCATTCATATAAAATACAAGATAACGTTTCCATAATGATAAAGCATACAAGCTCTAAAATATATTTACACTTCAAAGAACGTTTGTTTAATAAAAGTTTGAAAGTAAATAATAACGTACTTTTGAAGTCTGTTTTTCAGAAAGGAATCAATCTATAACTAGAAGTTGTTTTAAAAAGTGTAAAAAAAAACTTCTTAAAACACCATCCAGCGATACTACTTTCAATATTTGAACTTGGCGCAAAAGATTTTGGATAAAATTGCGCGTAACCCTGTTTCATTCACATTTTTCACTAACCGCTTACAATTTGAAAGAAACATTTGTGTCAATACAAAAATCTATTGTCTGCAAAAATCTGGATCCATTTATATTTGTAATTGATTGATGGCTACGAATACTTTTATCTATACTTGGCGCAGACTTCAAAATTTATTTTTAAACTAGCTGCCTGGCCCGGCGTTGCACGGGCTGTAATGTAGTGAAGGCGGTTTGAGAAAACTACTCGCCGCCAAGGCGGCTCGCCTTTACAGTAGCAAGGAAAGTTTCAATAAACTACTCGCCGCCAAGGCGACTCGCTTTTAAAATACCAAGGAAAGTTTCAACTAACTACTCCCCACTAAAGCGACTCACTAAAAGGCTTTCCTGCATCACAGAATCAATCGAATTATTTGCACATGCTTCCTCAAAATACAGACGATGTCAAGTAGCGCATACTTAGCACTCTGCCTAAATAACAAATAAAATTCCTTACCAAAACAATTATCTCCAAGGCAGGAATTCAAGTGAAACACCATTGCAATCGCTTCGAGGCGATCGAAAATTGCAATCGCTACTGGAAGTCGAATTACATTAGAATCGTATCTCGTAGCGATTGCAACGTATCTAAATTTGGGAATTTGCGATTGCATTAGTGAGTTGCGATCGTCCGTGTTTCACTTGAATTCCTGCCCAAACCGCTTTCTTCCTGTAATATTAATTGCAAAATTCTAAACGAAAAAGTTCTTTTAATATTTGGATCGCAGCCAAAAAAGTCCCTTCTAAAAACAGCAATTGCAATTTTATTTAAAAACACATTTTCAAAATGGTACCAGAGAAAAAATATAAGGCAGGGATTCAAGTGAAACAGACCATTGCAAATTACAATCGCTACTGGAAATGAATTACATTAGAACGTTTCTTGATAAAAAACATCGTGACGTCAGCGTGACGTTTGCCTATGAAAAACGAGCTAGATAAAACGTCACAGCCTACTTGGCGAATAAGAGGAGATCGCTGAGTGCTTGTGAGCTCTCATTGGCTCCACCCGTAGTGACGTCATGCCAAGTTAAGTTGATGATAATGTAATTCACTTCCAGTAGCGATTGCACTTCGAAGCGATCGCAGTGCTGTTTCACTTGAATCCCTGCCTTAGGCAGGGATTCAAGTGAAACAGGCAATCGCAAATTACAATCGCGACTGGAAATGAATTACATTAGAACGTTTCTTGATAAAAACATCGTGACGTCAGCGTGACGTTTGCCTATGAAAAACGAGCTAGATAAAACGTCACAGCCTACTTGGCGAATAAGAGGAGATCGCTGAGTGCTTATGAGCTCTTATTGGGTCCACCCGTAGTGACGTCATGCCAATTTAAGTTGATGATAATGTAATTCACTTCCAGTAGCGATTGCAATTCGAAGCGATCGCAGTGCTGTTTCACTTGAATCCCTGCCTTAGTCATTAATAATTAGAATAAAAACAATTGTTAGAACTTTGTTATAACACGTATTCAAAATGACAATGGAACAAAATAACACTCTTTCATTTTGAAAAGTTCAATTTAATTAACGTTTTAATTTAAAATCGCAACGGAAAGAAATAAATGTCTTGGAATTTTAAATAGTTCAATAATTTTAATTAACGTTTTAATTCAAAATGGCAACGGCAAGAAAAAAATATCTTGGAATTTTAAATAGTTCAATAATTTAATTAACGTTTTTATTCAAAATGGCAACGGAAAGAAATAAATGTCTTGGAATTTTAAAAAGTGCAAAGCATTTAATTGAATCGATTATTTCGAAAAGGGAATATCTCTAAAATTTAAAATTTTTCAGGGGAGCAAAAAAACTAATTTATAAAAAACGAAGAAGCTTAAAAGGGCTAATTATTGCAATGATAGAACTGCAGAGATGTTCCATTTTCACAAGAATAACGTGTTTATACTTTAATGACAGAATGCCATTAAAAAATTGATTTTGAAAAAAAAACCGAGATGTTACCTTTTCGAAATAATCGATTCAATTAACGTTTTAACTAATACCTCAGCTAATTAACGTCGTAGAATTACGCGGTTGGTCTTATTGTCTTCCTTAGAAAATTTCGAATCGAATGGTACTATGTTTGATTCTGTACTCTCAGCTGTTTTTTAGGAGTTAAAGCTTCAGACGGACAGACAGACGCGGGTAGATTTTAATAGTAGTAATAACTAGCTGCGTGGCCCGGCGTTGCACGGGCTGTAAAGTAGTGAAGGCAGTTTGAGAAAACTACTCGCCGCCAAGGCGGCTCGCCTTTGAAGTAGTGAGGAAAGTTTAAATAACCTACTCGCCGCCAAGGCGGCTCGCCTTTAAAGTAGCGAAGACAGTTTCAACAAACTACTCGCCACCAAGGCGGCTCGCCTTTAAAGTAATGAGGAAAGTTTAAACAGTTTACAGTAGCGAGGAAAGTTTCAATAAACTATTCGCCGCTAAGGCGGCTCTCCTTTAAAGTACAAAGGAAAGTTCCAACAAATTACTCCCCACTAAAGCGGCTCGCTAAAAAGTTTTCCTGCATCAAAGAATCAATCGAATTATTTGCACATGCTTCCTCAAAAAAAAAAAAAAAAAGACGACGTCAAGTAGCGCATACTTAGCACTCTCCCTAAATAACACATAAAATTCCTTACCAAAAACAATTATTTCCAAACCGCTTTCTTCCTGTAAAATTAATTGCAAAATTCTAAACGAAAAAGTTCTTTTAATATTTGGATCGCAGCCAAAAAATGTCCATTGTAAAAACAGCAATTGCAATTTTATTTAAAAACACATTTTCAAAATGGTATACCAGAGAAAAAATATAAGTCATTAATAATTAGAATAAAAACAATTGTTAGAACTTTGTTGTAACACGTATTCAAAATGACAATGGTAAGAAATAACACTCTTTAATTTTAAAGAGTTCAATAATTTAATTAACGTTTTAATTTAAAATGGCAACGGTAAGAAATAAATGTCTTAGAATTTTAAATAGTTCAATAATTTAATTAACGCTTTAATTTAAAATGGCGACTGAAAGAAATAAATGTCTTGTAATTTTAAATAGTTCAATAATTTAATTAACGTTTTAATTCAAAATGGCAACGGTAAGAAATAAAAGTCTCGGAATTTTAAATAGTTCAACAATTAATTAACGTTTTAATTCAAAATGGCAACGGTAAGAAATAACAGTCTTGGAATTTTAAATAGTTCAATAATTTAATTAACGTTTTAATTCAAAATGGAAACGGTAGGAAATAAATGTCCTGGAATTTTAAATAGTTCAATAATTTAATTAACGCTTTAATTTAAAATGGCAACGGTAAGAAATAAAATTTTGGAATTTAAAATAGTGCAATAATTTAATTAACGCTTTAATTTAAAATGGCAACGGTAAGAAATAAAATTTTGGAATTTAAAATAGTGCAATAATTTAATTAACGCTTTAATTTAAAATGGCAACTGAAAGAAATAAATGTCTTGGAATTTTAAAAGTGCAAAGAATTTAATTAACGTTTTAATTAATATCTCAGCTATTTAACGTCGTACAATTACGCGGTTGGTCTTATTGTCTTCCTTAGAAAATTTCGAATAGAATGGTATTATGTTAGATTCTCTATGCTCAGCGGTTTTTGAGGAGTTCAAGCTTCAGACGGAATTTTAAATAGTTCAATAATTTAATTAACGCTTTAATTTAAAATGGCAACGGAAAGAAATAAATGTCTTGGAATTTTAAAAGTGCAAAGAATTTAATTAACGTTTTAATTAATATCTCAGCTAATTAACGTCGTACAATTACGCGGTTGGTCTTATTGTCTTCCTTAGAAAATTTCGAATCGAATGGTATTATGTTTGATTCTCTATGCTCAGCGGTTTTTGAGGAGTTCAAGTTTCAGACGGACAAACAGACAGACGCGGACAGATTTTAATAGTAGTAATTGTATCTACTGTTCAACCTTGAAAGGCGCGCCTAGCACCATTGAACGGTTCTTTTTCAAAAAAGGGTGATAGCTTGATTTAGAAAATGCACATTTCTGCTTTGTCCGCTAGAACAGACAAGGAATGGGAATAAATAAAAAAAAAAAAAACAATTAAAAAAAACAACGCAAACAAACGTCAAATAAACGAACCAAACGCAAAACAAGACAAAGCAAAATCAACTCACATTCCTTATCTTATCCTCATCACCCCTATTTTAACAAGATCAGCAGAGACCTGAGGCATGCGCACAAAACCATTGTAAAGTGTGTTCTGTAATTAGTTTTAATACGATCTTCATCAAAAATGACATCGTTCACAATCTCAAGAAAAAAAAAGCTAAGTTTTCAAAGTGATTCCCAGCTTCCCAGTTTATGTTAATTGATGATTTTATTTCTTCCTATAAAATGTCTTTTTAAATATTATATCGTAGGCAAAAAAAAATTTTAGTAACAAAAGTATGTACCCTCTGGGGTCTATCGTAACTTTTAAGGGATGATTTTTCTTCCCTGAATAAAAAAATATTTTTTACATAATATTTTTTTTTATTATTTTTCCTGTCTATTAAACACCGTTTGTAACCAGTATACAAAATATCTTGGGAAAAAAAATGTCAGGCATTAATGGGTTAAAATTTATTCTCCGGTCACGCAAACTATTTTCTTCCCTTTCTAAGTACCTAGTAAAAACTAAAGTGTTTTTCCCTCTAGTAATAGCCTAAAAGCTAGCAACATTTTCGGGTGACAATTTTAAGACGTCTGGCTCTTTAATATATTTTTCCCCATGCTCTTCTAAGTATAGCATGTGAGGAGATTGGCGGCCGAGAGTTTTGTGCGTTTTTTACTGCGCCTCACATTTTTGCTGATTAAAAGAGATTGCTAATTATCAGAAAAATAACTAGTATAGAAATTTAGATCATTTTCTGCTCAATCAAGTGGTTTTTAAATCACTTTGATATATTTATAAATAAAAAAGTTATAAGCATCTTCAAAAAGTTCTTTTTTCATGAAAAGTTGCTTCCGCAGCTTCTGAAAAGTGCTTGCCAAAAAAAATTCTGAAGGTTTAAAAATTCTTAAACCATTGTTTCAGGCTCCCAATATAACAGTTAATTAACAGGCAAAAAATTTTTAAAATAAAAAATAGTGAGCAACATTTTTTATTTTTCCTGTATGATTTCGCATGGATTGACCCATCTTTCTTTTTCTGACATGGACACGACCAACCATACATGGTTGGACATAAGTGGACATGAAAAAATAAATAAAACTATCTCTCTCAAATAATAGTTTAAAGACGCTCCGATGATACAATAAGAACAAAATTTTCTGCGCTTCCGATTTCCTTAGCATTTACAAAATATAACATTCAATCTGAGACGCCTTCTCGAAAAAATGAGGTAAATTACTAAAAAATAAATTTAAAAAAAAATCTTGGAAAAGGCATTGCAAGTCTTTCCAAGAAACTGCTAAAAATGCTTTTCTCTTTTTGAACCTCAAGTTATTTTCGTTTGAAAATTCCATTACAAAGAGAGAAACTAAACAATAAGTTTCGTGACAAAAGAACTGTTTTATGTGTGGAAAGTTGTTTTCATGGACAGCTCCTAACGTCCCGTGAGCATTTAAGCATACCGTACTCGATTTTGGACATGCGAAAAGATGCGCGCAACCATTGGTCGAATTGCTGTCAATCAATCGCCTATCGCCGCCCATAGGTTCGGAAAGTACGGGAAGTGAAAGAAAAATGTCGAAACAGAGTGTAAACGTCGTGCTAGGAGGGGGGGGGGAGGTATTAGCTGCCTTGTCATCATAAAATAAATAAACATTTAAAATTGTTAGAATCAAGCTAGAAAGTGTTTTATTTCAAATATAAACATAAAAATTACTTCTATGCAAATTCATCCCAAAACACGTAGTAGTGCCATCTATATGTACACACGGAAAGCAATTTATGGAAATGCAATTTTCTTTTAAACCAGTGCTCCAAATATATTAGATTACTGTTCTCGATTGATAGGAAAAATGAATGTTCGCGCCCTTTTAAAATAGTTCTGAGAGTGCTACAAAAATACTATATTTTATATTTTTATATATTTTTGATTTTTTTTTTGGCGAACAAGATAGTGTCTTAGAAATTTATTTTTAAGTAAAAAGGGAAAATATATAATTTTTAATAAAGGGTTTGAGATTTAAGGTATAGATATTCTTTTATAATTACTCTTAATGCGATATGTGTACATGTACCAGCATCTGTTTTATCAGTTCAAGAATTATTAATCATTAGACAGTTAAAAATGTTCTGATACATTTTCTTTAAACAGGAATTTCTATAAAACGTTTTTAATGATTATCCGACTAATTATTAATGAAGAAAATTTCCGGATTACTTGCCCTGATAAGGTATCTAGTGCGAACAAGGTACATAATTTTTAAATGAAGAAATTAAATGATTTATTCCCCTTAAAAACCATATTAATTGGGTTTCATTTAACATCTCGTCTAATTAAAAAAATAAAAAAAAAGTTTAGTGTCGAGTACTTAGTGCTACCTTAAAATATGATTTTTTTTCCCTCTCTTAATTTTCAGTTACATCAAACGTTCATGGAGTAAAAAAAATACAAGACAAGCAGAAGAACAAATTAAGTATTTATGTATCCCAAAATTATTCACAGATAGCACTAACGATTTTCCAGAATAGGAAACGAAATGGAATATTCATATCTATTAAATTCACACGCTTGAAAGTAACGTTAAACTGAGCGGACTTACAGAAATAGACAGCTATAATTTCTAAATTTTTATAACCTTGTTAAAAGCTTTACTGATGTATAACAGCCCCTCCCTTTGAAAATAATATATTTTACAAATGATTCAATTATATTTTCAAATATTTTAGCGCTAATAGCAAAACAAGTATAACGTTTTCATAAAAATATTTAATGCACATTAAAGTAGCCTATAAACTCAACAGTTTTAATAACCTGAAAAAGTTTACTTACACAAAAATAAATAAATAAATAAATAAAATAAAAAACCTACATTATTTTTATAAATAATTACCTGTTAATCATTTTTAGAAAGCACATTACTACAAAAAACATAACAGCCTCGCAATTTAATTTATAAGTTAATAAATAGAGCATTGAAAAATATTTAAAAAAGCATTTAAAATTAAAATAAGCAATTAAATAAAACCAAAATTACCAGCAAACGATTTTTTGATAGGATGGGCACGAATTTCTCATGCTCTATTGCTATTTGTTTTCTTTTCAAATTCTAGCAAAGAAGTTTGTCTGTCATAAACTTAATGTTGTTGTTATAAAAATTCTTTCATCATTTTCTACCACGAAATTATAAAATTTTTAAGTAAATAATCGTCTTTTATTTTAATGGAGAGCTGAGCGAATTCATATAGGCTGTATCTCAAAATAGAATTGCCTTTGTTTTGGTGGCGAAAGGAGATCTATCAACAAGTCGATTCGACCAATGATAGCGCGAATTTTTTCGCATGTCCAAAATCGAGTACGGTATGCTTAAATGCGTCCCGTGACGAACGATAAAAAAATCCAATTCTTCCGGCTCCTATCTTTCGTTAAATTTAAACTAACGTGAAAACCAGTAGTTCCCCTGAGATTAGCAGCGCGTTCAAACAAACTCTTCACCTTTACACTATATTATTAGTAAAGATTTCGTTGGAAGACTTTTATTCGAAAATAATGACAGGTTTTGTCTTACAGTGGATGGGAGAGTATCAGAACAGGATGTTTGCTTTTTCGGCAGTTTACGAAAACAGAACCTAGATTTTTTTTTGGTTACGGTTGGGATAAGATTCTCTTATTCTCTATCAACTCACGGATGAGTGCGGCTAAATGGTTAAACGGCTCATGAAGTTAGAAAAAAAATCTCAGAATTGGATGCGTTAAATTCAATGTTTACCTAAATTTAAGCGCTCAAAGCAATACTTAGAGAGTGGAGTAATCGTTTCAAGCGACTAGGAATGATTAATTTTACTCTTATTGCTATGTATACTATAATAGATTTGTGCTGTTTTTTAGCCTACTTTCCCGTTAAAAATAAAAGAAAGACGAAAAAAGTATTGAAAGTAGCTTAATGCATCTAAAAAATATCGCCAAGTTCAAAAAATATCGCCAAGTTAAAAAAAAATATCGCCAAGTCGAAAAAATATCGCCAAGTTGAAAAAATAAAAAGGTAAAATGAATATCGAAAAATTAAAAATTTGAAAGTAGGGTATTGAGATGGGGAATTTGTGTGTCGGTCGGTCTGTCTGTCCCCCCCTAATAACTTTTGAATGAGCATTCCGATTTGGGCAAACTTTTTTTTGTTGGAAAGATCCCAGCGGAAAGCAACAATTTATTTCGTACCTGAATTCGGTTGTTTCGGAAGTTCCTCTTAGTTTTCAGATAGTTGAAATTTTGAAGCGATTACAATGACAGGTGGCGTTTTCTCCTGTGAATAGTTTTTCCTTTTCTTCTCTTAAAGATTATGTTCATCCTCTTGATTGCTATGGAATTTATAAATTAATTGCTATTGCGGGATTGGATACATTGGACGCACCCGGTGTGAGTAAAAATTTCGCTTGAAAAAGCATCAAAATGTTTAAAAAAAGAAAAACAAATCTACAATTGCTCATCACTTATGGTATTCGAATCACTCTTAATTTCCCTGTCAACTTTTATTAAATTCTCCAAAACGATTCTAAAAATGAAGGATTTTGATTTTTAGGAATCTTTCCACATCCTGAAAAACCGGACTCGCGCTCTTTTGATGCTGCTTATAGAATACGTTTGTTCGTTCCTGGTAGTAAATTTGTTGCTAATTTATTCACAAGGTGGTTTCATATATTTGACAATATTTATTCTTTATTGGATTTTTTTTTTAGTGAATTACTTAACGGCTTTTACTTGGTGGAACTATGCAATAAATTTCTGCTTTAAGTGCTATTTTGTCTTGCGTTTTGTTTGCTAATTTCCACTTTTTAGCCTACTTTCCCGTTAAAAATAAAAGACGAAAAAAGTATTAAAAGTGGCTTAATGCATCTAAAAAATATCGCCCAGTCCAAAAAATATCGCCAAGTCCAAAACAAAGTCAAAAAGAAACAAAAAAAAAAAAAAAAAAAATGAAATAAATATCGAAAAATTAAAAATTTGAAAGTAGGGTATTGAGATGGGGAATTTGTGTGTCGGTCGGTCGGTCTGTCGCCCCACCCCCTTAAAAACTTTTGAATGAACATTCCGATTTGAACGAAATTTAATTTGTTGGAAAGATCTCGGCGAGTACAGCTCATTCCCATATTTGATTTTTCGATTTGAACAATTTTTGGTTCAACTTTGAGCCGTTCAAACAACTTGTCCTGCGATATTAACTTTTTAGTTAACAGTCCGATTTGAACAAACTTTTTTTTGTTCGAAAGATCTTTTCAAGGATACTTCATTCCCCGATTTGAACAATTTTTCGTTCAACATTGAACAGTTCAAACAAGCTGTCACCCCTAATAACTTTTGAGTGAACAGTCCGATTTAAACAATTTTTTTTGTTCGAAGCATCTCGGCAAGGATACTTTATTACCGTAATTAAATTTGAACATTTTTGGTTCAACATTGAACCGTTCAAGCGACCTTTCCGCACCTAATAACTTTTAAGTGAACCGTCCGAATTGAATAAACTTTTTTTTTGTTCGAAAGATCTTATCAAGAATGCTTCATTCCCGTTTTTAGCCTACTTTCCCGTTAAAAATAAAAGAAAGACGAAAAAAGTATTAAAAGTAGCTTAATTCATCTAAAAAATATCGCCGAGTCCAAAAAATATCGCCAAGTCCAAAAAATATCGCCAAGTCCAAAAAATATCGCCAAGCTTAAAAAATATCGCAAGCTTAAAAATATCGCCAGTCAAAAAATATCGCCAGTCCAAAAATATCGCCAAGTCCAAAAAATAAAAAGGGAAAATGAATATCAAAAATTAAAATTTGAAAGTAGGGTATTGAGATGGGGAATTTGTGTGTCGGTCTGTCGGTCGGTCAGTCTGTCCCCCCCTAATAACTTTTGAATGAACATTCCGATTTGGACAAACTTTTTTTTGTTGGAAAGATCTCGGCGAGTACAGCTTATTCCCATATTTGATTTTTCGATTTGAACAATTTTTGGTTCAACTTTGAACCCTTCAAATAATCTGTCCCGCGATGCTAACTTTTGAGTGAACAGTCCGATTTGAACAAACTTTTTTTTGTTCGAAAGATCTTATCAAGGATAATTCATTCCCGTATTTACATTTCCGATTTGAACAATTTTTCGTTCAACATTGAACCGCTCAAGCAAGCTGTCACCCCTAATAAATTTGAGTGAACAGTCCGATTTAAATAAACTTTTTTTTTTTTGTTCAAAGGATCTCAGCAAGGATACTTCATTACCGTATTTAAATTTTCAATTTGAACTTTTTTTTATTCAGCATTGAACCGTTCAAGCAACCCCTTTTCCCCACCTAAAAACTTTTGAGTGAACCGTCCGAATGGAATAAACTTTTTTTTGTTTGAAAGATCTCGGAGAGGCTCATTCCCACATTTCGCTTTATGATTTGAACCATTTTTCGTTCAATAATAAACCGTTCAGAAAAAAATTTTACATTAGCGTCTACGGGGAATTTAAGTTGAATGTTGATCCTGAACTTAAAGTCAGATTTCCTTCAAACTAACTTTGTAAGAAAATGGTTTGGATAAATAATGCATGTAAAGTACTTTTCTGGATAATCTTCTGTGAGGACTGATTCCGACTCCGCAAACATGGCGGAAATGCAGGCTCAGAAAAAAATAACAGACTGTGCAGACGATTTTTTGTTTATTATTTATTTGTTTTATTTTATTTATTATTATTTTCTTTTGGCAGACGACTTTTTTTGTAACAAAAATTCTTCATTCACAAGAGTATTTTATTCTTTATTTATATTTAACAACTGGCAACGGATTAAAAGTGAAATTCGAGATATTTTATTAACGGACGAGTTTTCTTTTCTTTTTTTTTCTTTCTTTGATAAAATGTGTTTTTTCACTTGTACTCTCTTTGTACTTTTACGTGTCTATTTCATCTGATGAGAGGAATATATTTTGCTTTTAGAAATCACGGAAGAACTGTAACAGTTACATTCCTTAAAAGATGAGACAAAACTTTATTTATTCATTTATTTACTTTTTATGTGTCTATTTCATCTGATGAGAGAGGTATATTTTGCTTTAGAAATCAGCTTTAAGTGCTAAAAAGGTATGTTTGACACAATTTTCAGTCTCAGATAATCAAGAGAATAATGATCAGATGCTGGAATGCCGATGTCGATGTACGGGAAAGTAGGCTCGTTTAGTTCTTGACAGAAATTCTTGTTGTAACATGGTCCGATAACTATAAACTATTGTAATATCTTCATAAAGTATTCAATTTACAGCAAACGAATGCAAATTTATCGTGTAAATAAACATTGAAGAAACCCAGGAAACGAAACATGTTTGAAAAGCCCATCAACCAAGACGGTCATGGAAAAAACCAGTTCTCGGTTTAAAAATGCAGAAACTGGGAACATGTTTGTTACCACGTTACTTACCTTTCGGGGCCATGGCTTTTGCGCAAAACATGTCAAATAAAGAGAACAAACATACCTGAAAACCGGTGAACGTGCTGCCAAGATACTTTTATGCACCGAAAACTTTCTGTCGTCCACAGTGAGTACCACATCGGTGAATATCTTCTCCTCCAACAAATGAGCAAAATCCTTCGACAGGGTAGCGTTGGGGTAGTGGTACGCCAGAGTCGACCTCCCGGTCGTCTGTCTCGAACCGTTCAAATGCATCACCGTCAGGTAGCACCGAATCGTCAGCCTTCCGTCGGGCAACAAACTGTCATCCAGATCTGTCCTCTTGAGGAATTTGGAGAATCCGTACGAGTCCGACGTCATCTTGCACTCGAAGGTGGCCCTGTGGTCCTCCCGGTTGTTGACGTCGACGACGCACACGTCGCACTTGACGGCGATGTCGCGCCACATCGTGCATATAGCGTACAGCCCGATGTAGTCCTGCGTGGAGGGTTCGCCCCTGGGGTACAGCCTCAGCCTCCAGGACCCTCCTCCGCCCTCCGAAGAATCGGAACAGAAAGAGAAACTCTCCAGGAACTCGTTGTTCTTCAGGTTCAGCAGGCGGAAATAGCCGATGGTCCATTCCATCGACAAGGACGTTTGCTTCAGGTCCGTGTAGCAGAAGTTGTCGATGATCTTCCTGTTCTTTGGTGGCGTGGGCTGACCGTCTGACATTCTTCTAGTTTCTCAAATGATTCTTCACTGAAATTTTACTTGTGAACGTTTTTAATGCACAATCACTTTCAACAATAAGTCACTTCCAACAAACGCACCCATTCACCAACGCTCACAAAATTTTCACCAATGAATATCACCGCATTTCATAGGCAAATATCCAATTAGAACTAGTTCATCCATATTCAATCGCCAACTTTTCACACGAGGGATTCAAGGAAATAAATCAAACGTTCACGTAAATAGATGTTTTGCTAATGATTTTCAGACCGCTTAGCATTTTCACGTATAATGAAGTAATCATAAAATATCCAGTTTTTTTTTTTTTTACACTCACCGAAATTTTAATCACGAGATTGTCTTTTAGTTTTCAACTACTACTATCATTAAGTCTTCCAGCAACGAAATTTGCACCGAAGAAATATTTTCAAGCAACTCCAATGGTATCAACACTTTCTTAAACTTGTCACTATTTTTATTTATAGTGAGCACCAATTTTGATCGATTAGTTGTTCAGTGAGAATGCAGTAGCACAAATCTTGAAATTTGCACTTTGTCAAAAAACCTTTTAAATCTAAATAGCCAAAAGAGGCTCAAGAAAATCGAATATTCTGTGCATTCGTTAAACTTTCAGAAGCTATTTCCTTTTTAATTAACTCACTCAAATATCATCATCAAGTTCACGATCTCATCTAGTTCACGATTCATTCAAAAGTTACTCCCACGCAGTTGCAACTTTTAACGTGAACGACATTTCCACAAATGAAATTTAGCACAGCTCACCTCGATACACAGCAAACACAAATAACTCGACAGATCTGCGACGTATTTTTCGACTGTGTCTTCTTGAGTGACTAACTTGCACTTTCACAGAGTTCAGTCAACTGAAACGCGCCATCAAACTTTGACATCAGTGATATTTCCACCAACAGAACTTTAAGCATCACGTAAATAATCCAACATAACTGAGCCACATTTTCAATGGGAGTCATTTTTTTAGGAGTTATTAGCATTTTCATTGACGAAGGAATCACTTCAGGCATAGAAGTTCACGCTTTCGCTTGAAACTCGAACACAAAAGCTGGAAGTTATTTCGCACTGTAAACAAACAGAAATGGATTTCAAAACACCACCGAAGTTTCAGTGGTACCTTGACTTGGTTTTTAGGAATAAACTTGCATTTTCATTGACGAAGGAATCTTTATATAACAATCGGAGTATCTTCACACTTTCACTGAAGCTCTAGCGCAAAAGCTGAAAATTATTTCACACTGTAAACAAACAAAAATGGGTTTTGAAACACCACCGCAGTGTTTCTCCCGTCCTTGACCAAAATGCTTCGAACGAACACAGCACTCGCGTCTTGCGAAACGTAAACAAACACCGAACCCCTTTCCTCCACCCTGGCTCTCAGCATTCCGACCACGGCATGTTCACTTTTTTTTTCCCTTGCACGATTCTCGAACTCCAAGACTTGCTGAAATTGAGATTCGAAGGACACTGTAACACTGCGCACCAAAACATCGCCGAGGCGAACCACAACTGGCACAAAGAACCCAACCGAGCGAAGTGAAAAAGTGGGCCAGGCGTCAAACTCGGTTTGTTTATTCAACCCACGATGTACGGAAATAAACATGCGTCAGGTTCGAGCAGACATTTTTTTTCTCACTCTCTCGGAAGGTTTGTTTTCGTACTGGTTGGGGTAATATTATAGTAGTTAGAACCGATTAGTAGAGAATAGAACTAAGGAGGAAGTCGGGAACTGCAATAATAGAGATCAGCGGGGGATTGTGGCGGTCAGTGAACTTTTTCAGGAAGTGGATGTAGGTAGGAAGAAAAGGAGACAATCCGTTGAATAGCGAAACTTAAACGAAAAACGTCGGTTGTTGTTCCATTACGCGTGCTTTTTTTCAATGTATATCAGGGAATTACGCTGAGAACATTTGTACGGTTCATGTAGATTACTCAATACTCATGCAGTCAGTGGCGCGCACCCAGGATTGTGTCCTGGGAGGGGCTAAGTGACCCTCCGGAAAGTTTTCGAATTTGAAGTCCTGAAGAAAAACTGCAGTCATTTTTGGTGAAATCGAAAAAGGGGGGGGGGTTATCTATTGGCGAATTTCCAAAAATAACGTAAAAAAATCATCTCAACAGTTTAGTTTCATCGAGAAAGTATCTTCATGCTTCTACAAGGGGCTTAAGCAACTTAGCTCCCCCCATGGGTGCGCCACTGCGTACAGTGAAGTAGCCAAAACCAGTAGTTCGACAAAATAAAAAAAAAAAATTTAAATTCTTACATGCCATTGGTAATTGCTGAAATTTTGTATTCTGTGAACTGGCAGCGAAAAAATTTGTACGCTACAGGCAGTAGCGTACCTAGGGGGAGATATTTTGAGTACAAGTAATTTCTTTCATTACAAGTAACGAAAAACTTTTTGATTTTGTTGTCACGTGGAATTACCAGGAATACCGAAGTACATAGGATTATAGGGGGGAAAAGTGAGATGTGTTGGGGGGGGGGGGGTCTGAGCCCCGTAGACACCCCATTATGTGTGCCATTGATTGAGGGAAAATCCGAGCATTAAAATTCCCGTGAAGCTGCCCGTTGTTTAATTTCAAATTTTCATTACAATTTAAGGGGTCCATGGGCCTTTTTCTTAGGACTCCTCAAAACTTTGAATGTAATAATGTATAATATTTCGTTAGGAAATAAATAAAACAGTAAAATTAAATCTCTTAAGCACACTCTTCTTTCGTGTGTGAGGTACGTGTCAGAATTTAAAAATTAGTGCTTCTCAAAAAATTATAGGGAGTTGGGAAAAAGCAAAGATGTCCAGATCAGTGGTTGGAAAAACTACATATTTTTCGTAGCAAACTACAACTACTTTCTTATAAATGTAGTTAACTACAGCTACAACTACTTCTTTTTATATGTAGCGAGCTACACTACTTTTGAAATGTAGTTGCTACTTTTTAAAAAATAAATAAATAAAAAGAATACACCTTTTGAGGATCGACCGAAAAAATTCGATAAGTGGTTAAAATTAAAAAATTACCTCATTCGAATATGAAATATAAATAGGAATTGTCTTTGAATTTATTTGTTACTTTTCCTTTTTGTTCTTTTTTTTTTTGCTAAAATTTGTCATTTTTAGATTTTTTTACAATTGTTACGAATATTCGCCACAAGAATCACCTTGTTTTTTTCCTTCGTTCTCTTTTTGTTTAATTTTTTTCATTTATTTATTTTTTTTTAATTAAAAAGTAGTTTTCAGAAATCGCTACAAACTATTTTTTTGCATCGCGCTTCTCACTACTTTACTTTTTTCAAAAAGTAGTGCGCTACACTACAAACTACTAAAAAATGTAGCTACTACAGTAGTTTCGCTACTTGTAGCGCACTACTTCCGACCACTGGTCCAGATTCATATTAAAAAATGCACAAGAGCCAACTAACACTGTCGTCGTAGATCAGTCTTGTCGGAGGAATGTCAGGTTTTCTTACGTTTTCCAACACTTTGTCAATCATATTTTAAAGTGCTTGTTTTACTTTAGGAGGGATGAAACTAGCCTGCCCACATAACGTACACCCGCCGACCATTCATTAAAAAGCCGAACCATTTCCGGCAGCTTTCTGGCGACGCGGGCTTCATCATGTCACCAGATAATGCTTACGTGGGCTGATGAAGATAAAATGACCACTTGGGCATAAATGAAATAAGGCACCATTTTTCGGATCTTTTCCCCTACGCGGCGCCGTTTCTGCTCTGACTTAACTTTTTATTTCCCTCTTGGGCTTCGTGAAAAAGTAGGTTTAGGGCCCTGCTCCACATCAGCGTAAAACGCGACCGAAACCGAAGACAGAAACCGAAAATTCGGGTACTTTCCATAGGAACGGCTATGTAATCCATTTTACGTTTCTGCTTTGTTTTTAAAAGATTCCTAATGTTTTTTCTTACTAAATGTTATGCATGCTTGGGTTTTATCATTCGGTAAAATTGGAACTTCATTCGGCAAATTGATAATTTTCCCCCTCCCAGAAATTTTAGTTCGGGGCGCCCCTGTTAGGAAATTGGGATCGTGTTCTCTTCCTCCTGATCGTTCCGAAAATGCGCTCTTGCGGAATGCGAAAGTGAATCGATATGAAACGGCAGCATATCTGCGGGACTCCTTCTTATCTGGGAGACGAGGACATAGAGCGGCGATTGAGACATAAATTTGTCGCTGCAGTTGGTGCCTTTCGAAATAGATGTCGCCGATAAGCGGAACGACTTTGCGCTCTTCCATTTTCATGCGAATCGCCGGAGAAGTCACGTAGGTCACGTGGGGTGGGAAGAACGGCCGTTTCGGAAAGGTTTATGGCTGCATCGCTTACAAGCTATACGTATTCTTGAGAGAGGTTGCGACTGCTTAATTCTTTATTTTCCGTTTGGCTATTCGTCACACATCTTTTTTGTGGGCCACGGCTAAAGTTTCTCAGAGTCTGTCTTTGTTTCTCCAATCTTGTCGTTTCAAAATTTTCCGGTTGCAAAGGCGGATCCAGAAATGCTCCAAGAGAGGGGCGATTGTTTTATTTTTTCTACTCCCCCCCCCTTTTTTACAGCATTTTCTGATAAACACATGTTTATTGCAAATGTTTTGGTCTTCAATTTCGAAAAAAACCAGATCAGAGCCTCGAATCCCAACCACTTCTCGCAGTGTCATCGATCATCTAAAATTGCCTTTTTTGAACTTCAAAGTCGAAAAACTGCTGGAGAGTAGTCTCTCAAGGGAAGGGGCGATCACCCCCCCCTACTTGTATCCGCCCCTGAGCCGATGGGGTGGGGAGGGGTTAAGTGTGTATACTCGATGGAATTATCGGAAAATGAAAAAAAAAAAAAAAAAAGCTCCCCCGAATGTGTAAAAATGCTGATTTTTCGAATTCAGGGGAGAATTCATCCCCTCTCCCTTGACCCGCGCAAAATAACGGGAAAAGTCTCAGCAATTTTCAGTTTCAAATATTGAGTTCATTTTAACTCGGTATACATATGAGATAAAGATAGAGAGACGATTCCAAAGGTGCACAGTCAACATTCGATTTTCCGTGCAAATCGGAACATAAATTATTAAGGATTATCGGGAATTTAGTACTTCTCAAAACCAGACTTATTGCATTAAGTAAAGCTTCGGTTGTAATGTAATGACAAGTGTGTTGTGATGAGAGAGGTGTTTACGACCGGCCAGACCCCGCTCGTAAAAAGGTCCCTACAATAAGTCTCTCGGGTTGTGCCGGTACCCACCACATAACAGGTAGTGCGGGCGTCGGAATTAATTAACCTTCCAGAAAAGAAAAAAAAAAAGGGAAGGGAGCAGCGTTCGAAAAAAGAATATAAGGGTGGAGGGGCCCTGTTC
The DNA here is from genome assembly GCA_038373865.1 of Uloborus plumipes. Lineage (NCBI taxonomy): Eukaryota > Metazoa > Arthropoda > Arachnida > Araneae > Uloboridae > Uloborus > Uloborus plumipes. The sequence continues at coordinate 55,208 of JAXGGA010004997.1, read as the reverse complement.
GGGTGTTACCAAAAGGAAGCCTCATCGTTAGCGCCGTCATTGTGGATTGACGCGTGCCGCTTTGGCGAGAGAAATTGGAAAAAACGGGGTGACAGATTTGGCCCTTCCTTGCCGATTTGCCGTTGCAAATAGACCCAATTTATAACTGCAGCTTTTTAATACAGTATTTAGCAAGGGCGGATCCAGGAGTTTTTTTCGGAGGTTGCGATTTATTGTTCTTACTTATAGTGCAAGATTCCTAATATGTTATATACAAAAATGTAGATAAAAGTATTACAAACACGATGATATAAGGCTGACTAAGCAAAAGTGCTCCTTTCATAGGGTTGTCGCTATTTTTGAATTTCAATAATGCAGTCATTTTGCAGATTTTCTGCAGTTATCTTCCAGTTAAAGAAGAAACCTAGCAGAAAGGCAAACTTTCTGCAGTTTTTTTTTTTTTTTTTTGCAAAATTTTTAAAAGCACATAATTAAGGAAGGCACATCATTTCTTAATCACATAACCATTTTCTTACGAGAATGTAGAGTTTTGAGCCGAATAAGTGTTATTTAGAGATTTATATTTAAGTATTATTAAGTGAGAGATTTTGATCCGCTTTTAATTTTCAAAAAACTGCAGATGGGTCATTCCGACGAAAATGGTACAAATCATGTCTGAAACTTTTTACTTTAGATTATCAATTTAAATAATTTTCACCAACTAATCATATTTTTTTTATTGAGTTTCCATTTATTTGTGTATAATGAAGTGTAAATAACTAGTACATGACTCATTTATGAAAGGATTTTAAATATTTTGATCACTTTGTTTAACAGAGTGGACATATAACAGAGTGGACAAATAAGCCTTTAAAAATATCTGTACAATCACAAAGAAAAGATAGAATCCCAGAACAAGCATAAAGTGGAATAAACAGCCTAAAACTGTAAGTCTGTCTGCAATTTCAAGAAAAAATTTATTTTTTTCATTATGAAATCGACTGTAACAAAGTGGACATCCAACAGTTCAAATTAACTATCATAAGAAAAGAATGAGGCTCACCCTGGTTGTTGACGACATAATTCAATGTAGCAAGCTAATCACGGCAGTTATACTACCTATATTTTTTAAAAAATATATCAGATTGAATGCAATTGTTTATTTTACTTCCAAAAGGCATATAACAGAGTGGACAATTCGAAACATAGAAAATCTAGGGACATGGATAAATAATAGTATTTTTGGGGGGAAATTTTTTTTTATTTGCGTAATAATCTGCAGAAATGGTGTCAGAAGCATCTTTTGTGCAGTGCAGTGTCATTTATTTTGTTGTTACATTTCAGTTTAATTTTAGATCACATTTAAAATTCTAGCAATTTAAAGCTAGGACACGTCATTTTCTCCTTCTTCTGACAAACATATTTCTTTTTGGGTCATTTCTAAATGGATTATACCTAATCAATTGATACTTGATGGCCCAAAATGAAATGGAGAACCAATAAAAAATGCACTTAATGGGTGGTAGTTATTAAAATTGATTTAAAAAAATTCTAAAGTCTCGGACATGATTTGTACCATTTTCGTCGGAATGACCTAGATAAACTGCAGATTCTTGCAAAATTGAAATATACCTGCAGAAAAACTGCAGGGAGAGCCACAAGCCCTCTTACTCAATCTTAATTCTTAATTGAAACTTGGATAAAATTGAACTTCTAGAATTTCAATGTCGAAAAACTATCTTTGAAGCGTCCCCCAAGGGAGGTGCGATAGCCCCCATCGCCCCTCCCTTGTATCCGTCCCTGGCATTTAGAAATCGTAAGAAAAAATTGAAAAATAGCATGTAAGTAGCTTTGATTATTTTGGACCAACATCGTTTTGGAGTAATAAGTTAGGCGAATGGGGAAATTAATTAAATATGATTTTTTTTAACTGATTCATAAACCCCCTTCTCCAACAGTGAGAAAATATAGTGAAAAATTCGTTGCGCTATTTTAGTTTTAACACATCAAATAACCAATCTTTGGATGCCAAATACCCACCATCTGGTATTTGCTTGTGGTTCTTTCTGCCTAAGCTTCGACTAAGGGCCATTAACCTACTTCACACACTCCAGGGTCCCCCGTACCTACCACAACTCGTGGTTTAACCGGGATAGGACCCTGAAGAGCGCTATGTTCTTTTTGAACCAGACCAAGGGTCGAGCAAACCCCTTGGCCCAGCACCCCCAGAGGTATCGTTTCACTTGGAGGATTTTGTGACCACGACATTTTTAACGTCCCCCAACCACCATTAATCAAGACGGTGGATCTGTGATCGGCTGGGATCGAACCCGGGTCCCTCCGAACACGAGTCCGACGCCTTACCGATCGGGCTACCACGGCCCCGCCATTAACCTACTGTTTACCAGAGTCTTTAAATAGCTCTCAATTAGTTATCAAATATTTGGTCCAGTATTGCGGAGACCTGATGAAAAAAAAAATCCAAGGAACTTAACTTTTACTGATCTATTTAACCCGTTAGCGCCCATTGAAAGGAACATTTTTGAAAAATCTTTTTTTAAATTACATTTTATGCTTCATAAATAGAATAAAGATAGTTTTATTTTTTACAGTATTTTTTAGTTGAAACAATAGATGATCTGTAAATAGATAGCTGGGCGTTTCTGGTAGTAAAAAAGTAGGTAAGTTTAATCTAATCTTATCTTTGAAGATACCAATTTTGTGCATTACGTACCGTTTTTGCAAAATTAAAACCAGCTGTAGAAAAGTATGCTATACTTTTAAAAAAATTCCGTTGTACCCAGAATTGAAAACTGCACTATGACAACTTTAGACGTACCGCAACATGACAAACTTTAGACGTAAACTGCGGGATTGACCGTTAAAAGAAAGGTGCATAAGTTTATTTTAGGGATGTTGCCACATGTGTAAGGAAACCATCCAACAAGAATAAGAAATGATGAAAAGGTATGTGCTTTTTATTTTTTTTACTCTTATTTTATTATTTTTTAAACTATTATTTATTAATTTTTTTACATTATTTATTTTTTAATATTAATTTATTTTTTAATTGTTATTTATTTATTAATTTTATAACTATTGTATTTTTTATACTATTTTAAAAGCTAGAATTATGCACAGAATAGAATCGCTTCTTCTCCCTTTTTTTTCCAGACATTCCAATCACATACACACACACAATAAAATAAATAAATAAATGATAATAAAATTTAAAAATAATTTAAATTGAAAAAATAAATTAATGAAAATTTTTATTTGAAAAAAATCAGTAAGTAATTTAAATTAAAAAATAAATTAAAATAATTTAAATAAAAAAAATAAATTAGTTTTAAAAAATCCTCCCCAAAAATTTTGATGGCGCAACTTGCGCCATAATCCCCCCCCCCCCCCCATGGTGTAACGTAACATGTTTGAATGTATTTAACAAGATGTTTTGCATAATTTAAACAGGGTTTTTTTTATTTTACACTAGCAAAAATACCCGGCGTTGCCCGAGTCAGTAATAATATTGAGAAACAATTTACTCACCTTCGTTTTTTTTTTCCTGGTTTAAATAGGTGAGCTTTAAATTGATAATTCATTGATAATAGTAATCTTTGTTGGAAAATACTCCTATTTACAGGGCCCGATCACGGGGCCCTAGGCCAAATACTTTTTTGGGGCTCCCTGTACTAAGGATTTACAATTTTAGGCACAGGATCGGCCTAGTTGGTCTATTCAGTAATCAGGCCCTGCCTATTTAAATGTGTTAATTTTATCAATTTATATGCTTAAAAGGCTTATCTCTATGACTCTAGCTATTCAAAATTGAAAGAAAATGAGATAAAACATTTGACTTCTGAGCTTTTTAAGATTTCAAAACCTATGTGAATTCTAGTGCATCGAGGAACCTCTAGCCAAGTTTGATGAAAATCCGACGAAAACTGATTTGTATAAGGAACAAACAAACAAATATACATGCATCTATTTGAACATATATATATGTTACTCTTTAGGGTTACAATTGACCTTATCCACTGTGTGGCCACGGTCCATTTAATGTTTCATTTGCAAGTGTTTTGATCCAGTGTAATGATGCGTTAATGACTGGTAAATACAATGCTGAAGTGAGAAACAAACTGGGTTGTTTTGTCATTCAAACCAAATGGGGTGGACGTAATGGATGTGCTGCATCTAATTGCTCGAACAGTTGAGTGTAAAATCTTTACATTTCTTTCCTCATCTTCTCTCCTCTGTCCAGTATAGGAAATCAATGTATTTACATGTAAGTGGGCGTGGTTTTTTGCCCTTTTTTGGTACAAGTTGCGTTGTCTATACACCTTTTTGCCCCCTCTCCCCCTGGAAAAATTCGAAATGACGAGACTGATTGTAGTTAATAAATAAACACGCCGAGACATACATTTAGCAATACGGTTTAATGAGTGCAAAACTTAGAGGCCCATGCTCGGAGCAGGAGCGCTCAGATGGGAGGTCACGGGAGGTCACTGTGTGACCTTCCAATCATTTCCGTATTCGGCACATTCTGCTGACGATTCGGCAGTTTGAAGGCAATGTTGCAACATTGAGATTATTTGTTCTTTTTAGTTTTTAGAGTTGTTTTTAAAAGATTCCTAATGGTTTTTTTCTCACTAAATGTTATGCATACGACATGTATACATGCTTGCAGTATTCGGTAAAATTGAACCTTCATTCGGAAAATTGATAATTTTCCCCTTCCAAAAATTTTAGTTCGGAGCTCCCTGGCTCAGTCCATTCCTGTGATCGAGTCTCAGTTCTAATGAAGCAGGCGATCCAAGGGCGTAGCTAGGGGGTGCGGGGTGGGGTGCAGCTGCATCCCCTAGATCAGAGCCAATGGGAGGTCACTGTGACCTCCCATTTTATTTATTTGACTTTTATGCTAATTTTTGGGAACTTTATTTGTCTGCGTAATAAAATCTAGTATTGATTACTTTTCAGAAAATGATAGTAAGCTTGCCTGTTTTTGAGGAGAAAATTTTATTTACCGAATGAAACTGAGAACTTTACTGAATGATTAAAAAATAAATAAATAAAATACAAGAATGCATACTTATCTATGTCTACCAAAAGAGACGTGAGGCATCACGAAAATAAATTAATTAATTAATTGAAGAAAAATAAAGAAAAATAAATAAAATAAAGAAGTTCAGTCTTGCAATACTGTCTCACTGTTTTAAAATTTCATCAGCCAATTTGTATCGGATAAGAACTTTTTGGGAGGTCACAGTGACCTCCTATGGGGGTGCCACTGCTTGCCCCCCCCCCTAACGTGAGTCCTGGCTACGTCCTTGAGGCGATCTCCTTTCTTTTTTTTTCTAGCAGAACGTGAGAGCAGAGAAGTGATGAGCGGGGGGCAACCCTATATTACACCTGTCGCCGGCACTTTAATGGAAATCGCCTGACGCGGTAAAGGACATCCCCACGTGATTCGAATCTGTTTCCGATGCGCATCACGTTCGGCCTCGCAGGGGATGCGAATGAGGTGTTCTATCTCACTCGTCGAACGGAATTCGAACACGGGGAAGCAGCGCGGGAAGAGACTCGTTCAGCCACTCGACGGAGATGTTGGCACAATCGAATATCGAGTGGTTTTAATAGCCTCGCGATCAGCTGTCGAAGGGTTTTTTTTTTTTTTTTTTTAGAATTCTATTTATTCTATTGTCGAATAATCCATCCATTTGCACTTGCTTGGCATTTTCATAGATATTTTTGCACTTCATTTCCCGTAACTTTTAACTGTTTTTTAATTTTCATGTTTTCGATACAAATATTCATTTTTATGATCATAATATAAAGTATCAACTTGCTTAAAACACTTTTTGCACTTGAAAAATAATGATTTGTTCATGTTGCGGGTGTGACTGTACGGTCACAACAGCGACACGTACAAACCATTTTTTGGTGAAATTAGAAAAGTCAGCGTTTCATAGTGCAGAATTTGCATTTATCTGTAGACACGTGTTTTGGGGTTAAAAGGAACCCCTTTTTCAATGCAACAAAGTGTAAACTTTTGGATGAAAAGTTATCTGAGAGAAGTAACCGGTGGAACTGAAGACAGTTTAAATACTAACAAGTTCTGTCAAGAACTAAACGAGCCTATTTTCCCGTACATCGAAATCGGCATTCTAGCATATGATCATTATTTTCTTGATTATCTGAGACTGAAAATTATGTCAAACATACCTTTTTAGCACTTAAAGCTGATTTCTAAAAGCAAAATATACCCTTCTCATCAGATGAAATAGACACATAAAAAGTAAATAAATGAATAAAGTTTTGTCTCGCCTTTTAAAGAATGTAACTGTTACAGTTCTTCCGTAGAAAAATTTCTCAATCGTTTTCAAAAAAAAAAAAAAAATTAAAAGTACAAAGTACATCAAAACACATTTTATCAAAGAAAGAAAAAAAAGAAAAAAAAAACTCGTCCGTTGATAAAATGTCTCGAATTTCACTTTTAATCCGTTGCCAGTTGTTAAATATAAATAAAGGATAAAATGGTAAGTGAATGAAACATTGTTGTTACAAAAAAATCGTCTGCTAAAAATAATAATAATAATAATAATAAATAAAAACAAATGAATAAATAAACAAAAAATCGTCTGCACAGTCAGTCATTTTTTTTTCCTGAGCCTGCATTTCCGCCATGTTTGCGGAGTCGGAGCCGGAATCAGAGTCCTTACAGAAGGATTATTCAGAAAAGTACTTTACAAACATTATTTATCAAAACCATTTTCTTACAAAGTTAGTTTGGAGGAAATCCGACTTTAAGTTCCAGGATCAACATTCAACTTAAACTTCCCGTAGGCGCTTATGTTAAATTTTTTTTCTGAACGGTTCAATATTGAACGAAAAATGGTTCAAATCAAAAAGCGAAATATGGGAATTAGCCTCTCCGAGATCTTTCAAACAAAAAAAAGTTTATTCCATTCGGATGGTTCACTCAGACGTTATTAGGTGGGGAAAGGTTGCTTGAACGGTTCAATGTTGAACGAAAAAATGTTCAAATTGAAAATTTAAATACGGTAATGAAGTATTCTTGCTGAGATCCTTGGAACAAAAAGAAAGTTTATTTAAATCGGACTGTTCACTCAAAAGTTATTAGGGGTGACAGCTTGCTTGAGCGGTTCAATGTTGAACGAAAAATTGTTCAAATCGGAAATGAAGATACGGGAATGAAGTATACTTGATAAGATCTTTAGAACAAAAAAAAGTTTGCTCAAATCGGACCGTTCACTCAAAAGTTAGCATCACGGGACAGGTTGTTTGAACGGTTCAAAGTTGAACCAAAAATTGTTCAAATCGAAAAATCAAATATGGGAATGAGCTGTACTCGCCGAGATCTTTCCAACAAAAAAAGTTTGTCCAAATCGGAATGTTCATTCAAAAGTTATTAGGGGGGACAGACAGACCGACTGACCGACCGACCAACACACAAATTCCCCATCTCAATACCCTACTTTCAAATTTTTAATTTTTTGATATTCATTTTCCCTTTTTATTTTTTGGACTTGGCGATATTTTTTAGATGCATTAAGCTACTTTTAATACTTTTTTCGTCTTTCTTTTATTTTTAACGGGAAAGTAGGCTAAAAACGGGAATGAAGTATTCTTGATAAGATCTTTCCAACAAAAAAAATTTCGTTCAAATCGGAATGTTCATTCAAAAGTTATTAGGGGGGACAGACAGACCGACCGACCGACCGACACACAAATTCCCCATCTCAATACCCTACTTTCAAATTTTTAATTTTTCGATATTTATTTCTTTTTTTTTTCTTTTTGACTTTGTTTTGGACTTGGCGATATTTTTTGGACTGGGCGATATTTTTTAGATGCATTAAGCCACTTTTAATACTTGTTTCGTCTCTTTTATTTTTAACGGGAAAGTAGGCTAAACAGTGGAAATTAGCAAACAAAACGCAAGACAAAATAGCACTTAAAGCAGAAATTTATTGCATAGTTCCACCAAGTAAAAGCCGTTAAGTAATTTACCAAAAAAAAAAAAAAAAACTCCAATGAAGAATAAATATTGTCAAATATATGAAACCACCTTGTGAATAAATTAGCAACAAATTTACTACGAGGAACGAACAAACGTTATTCTATAAGCAGCATCAAAAGAGCTCGAGTCCGGTTCCTCAGGATGTGGAAAGATTCCTAAAAATCAAAATCCTTCATTTTTAGAATCGTTTTGGAGAATTTAATAAAAGTTGACAGAGAAATTAAGAGTGATTCGAATACCATAAGTGATGAGCAATTGTAGATTTGTTTTTCTTTTTTTAAACATTTTGATGCTTTTTCAAGCGAAATTTTTACTCACACCGGGTGCGTCCAATGTATCCAATCCCGCAATGGCAATTAATTTTATAAATTCCACAGCAATCAAGAGGATGAACATAATCTTTAAGAGAAGAAAAGAAAAAACTATTCACGGGAGAAAACACCACCTGTCATTGTAATCGCTTCAAAATTTCAACTATCTGAAAACTAACAGGAACTTCCGAAACAACCGAATTCTTCGTGCTGAAAATTCTGTTAAGGATACTCTCTCAAGATATTAGGTAACCCGCACCAAGCTTTATCTCTTAACAGCAGTAGTTTAAAAAATCAACTTTTTTTTAACGGTATTTAGAAACAGGTACGAAGTAAATTGTTGCTTTCCGCTGGGATTCAAAAGAAAATTAAATCACGTTTTACTTTAGTAGTTTTATGAAGTATTATAAGGAAACAAAAGAAATCTTTCAGAAATGTTATTCATGCTTAAATAAACATTTTGTTTTCCGGTTTTAATGTAACAGTAAAATTAGTTTCAAATCTTAGAATGAGGTTAGATTGTTTGTTCTTGAAAATTTGTATTAAAATTAGCCGGTGAAAATCAAAAGCGACAAAACCCTCCCGTTTCTAACCCAACGCTATCTCCACCCGCGCAGTTGCAACTTAGTTTTCGGATGCTATTCATTGATGTAATGTGTAATAAAAACAGAAAAAATGGGGGGGTTTTTGACAGAAGAAAAGTTGTGTGTCTATTTTTCCTCAATAGCTTGCGGCTATAAGCTTTAAAATGAGGGGTAAATCATGAAATTATTACGGAATTTCTCGTGTGTATATATATATATATATATATATATATAGGGTTATTCCATAGTGACTAACGTAACATTCAGAGCTGATTTTGTAACTGTTTTTACTTGTAACTTAAAAAGGATAAAAAAATATTTTTTAGTTATGCTGGTGGATTTACAATGTACACGATATCTATGTATCATTTCTGCTCAGAATTTAAAACAAAATTACTGACAGTAGATATTTTTTCAACCAAAATTGAGTGATATATTTGAAAAATGTGTAAAGTTGGCTTTTAAAAACATAAAACACAACTATTAAATTTTAATTTTTTTTAGTCTTAAGTGTCACTTTTACTCAAAATGGAGTGTGACTAACGTAACCATCGAATAACTAACAAGCAGTAAACACACTACAAACTATTTATTATGGCTAATCTCAGTGATAATTACAATAGTTTTTAAATTTTATTTAACTTATTATGCTGTATGACTTATTTATTTAATTATTTATTTTTTGATACTTTTTTTATCTTCGGTATTTTTTATTCCACTGAGGTTGACATTTCTATGATTATTAATAATGATATTTAATTATAGGATGATTATTTTCATCATATCATTAAATATCATTATACTATGATTACTATGATAATTAATATATATATATATATATATATAATATGTGTGTGTGATATGTGAAAATTTTGGAAAAACACACTTTTTATATACCATGGATGAAGGTAATATATATTTTTTAAAGATTTTTTTTAGAAATTAAAAAAAATTGTCACATATCACCTTTATTCACTTCCCCCTTCAATTGTGTTTGTGAGTGAACACAATTGAACTCACACTAATCTGAATTTGTGTAAATCGGCGAAATTCAAATGTGACATATCACCTTAATCCACTTGCCTCTTCATTTACTCGTAAACCCAAGTAAAATCCGCTGGGAAAAAGCACTCCAAATTACAAATGCAGTTTTCAAATTTGGAGACAATAATTCAAATGTTTCAAATCTAAGACTTTGTAATTCTTCAAGTTTCAATTGTGTTTTTGAGATATAACGTCAAAAATATCTAAAATTGGAGGCTGACCAAATTTTGGGGACGTATGGTTAGGTCTCCCTACTCTAAACTATTACTAAAAATGATTACCAATTGACTAACGCGTATAAAATCTGACTTAAATTTAATGAAAGCGCGATCATTTTAGAGGATATATTAAAAGGACGTTGATGCATGTCCACAACATTCAAGAACACTTCGCTATTACACGCAATTTACGAGTTTCATGTGTGTTAGTTTTTAAACCCCTGACTCAACAAAGAAGAGAGTTTGACGTGTCTGTGTATCTGTCGATCTGTGTAATGTTTGTGGCACCGTTCAGCCTAAACGGATGGACTGATTTTGAAAAAAGAAAAAATTGTTTGAAGGGGGAAGTCATCGAGAGTGTTCTTAGCTAGGTCGCGTTTTCGGATGACATTAATAAATTAACAAAGATATTAATTTAAAGCCTTTAAAAGGATTTTTCGCGATTTTTGAAGTGAAAGTTTACTGGAAAATTTAGAACAATGGTACCAAAAGAAAGAAAAATATTTCTGCGTCGGATAAGATGTGTTTGGAACTTCCATGTAAAATAGGACTCGAATTGCAACGTTTTTAGCAAATGCGATTGTAAGGCTAAAATTACGCTATTGGAAACCGATGTCATAATTGGCCGACGACGAAAGAAGACTCGATAATTTAAAATGTTTATCTGTTGCCAGTTTCTGTTTGTTGACAATTAAAATACTAGTCATTGATTTTTGTATAAGAATTTTCCATTTTCCCTCTTTTCTCTGCTTTCGCAACTAGCAAATTTTATTAGTAAAAAAAATATAGGGTATACCGACCAGTGAATGACCACTTCGCAGTATCTCTTAAAAAATGAAGTTCTAAATTATTTTTTTTTAGATAAATTGGCTTCAATAGCTTTCTTCCTTCAAATTCTGAGCTATCTGATACCTAATTGATTATTTTGGTCATGTATTTTTCTAGTAAAAAATTATAGAATGTTTACAGCCGTGCGCCATTTCTTTTTCTGTTCTAAAATAATAAGGATGGTTTTGTGTATACAACTACTTTGATTCGCATTAATTGTATTTATAAATTATTTTTTTAATTATACAAAAGAATCATTTAGTATGTATATTCAGGGTATGATTTTAATTGTTTCAATCTTTATAGAATGTGTAGATTTTAGCTTTACGGGGTGGTCACTCACTGGGTCAGAAAAACGCTGAAAAGCCAGTGAATGACCAGCTGTTCATTCACTGGGATTTTAATGTTATTTTGAAAAATTAAAGAAAACTACTGCGGTTTTTATTGCTTTAATTCATCTTGCACATTAACAGCTGAGCATACAGAAAACCTCTTAGAGCGGCCACCTCCACTAAGCGGAGACCCCTCTTAACGGCCAATTTTTCGTGGCACGGATATTTTACCCAATGGACCTAATGTTAAAATTTCCCCTTGCAGGGACAACCCCCAACCCCTCTGAACGACCACTGAGTTGTTCGTCACTTCAGTTTTTCAAAAAATATATGCTCGCTTCCTGTTTTTAATCCTTTCGTCACGTTTTTGACTGTCATCTCTCTAGAAGTAATACCAGCATTCAGACAAAATTCGATAGTTAGGTACGGTTGCCCAGAGAACCATCATGCGAATAGTATAATAATGCAAAAAGTTTAAATAGTTAGCAATCGAAAGAGCATATCAAGACATCTTTGGGGGAGGGGGATTTATTTGCCCTCGTCAGCCCAATGTCGAGATATAATTTTATAAAGTCTGGCGAAGTTTTTTAAAAAAAGTTAAATTTAAAGACTTGTCGAGAAATTGATCACCCATTTTAACCGTTTGCATGTCCATGACGACTATCTACAAATCACGTAAAAGATTTTTGTCGTTTTACCCTGAAACTCGCTAAATTTGGAACATTTTCAAACACATTTCGGCATTTAAAACCTTACCTGCCACCAAAGCGGCTCGTGCAATTCGCCTGCAGCAGGTTGATGCACACCGCCTTCGGCGGCGTACTTCGGGTTTTCAGTGAAGCACACGACTAGAACAATTTCATTCTCAACAATGTATTTCGGGGGCTTCACGGTGGTCAGCATGGTGGCCTCTTGAACCGATGCATTTTATATTAGAAGAGGCTCGCTAAGAGCCTTTTTTGAGATTGACGTTTTCCCTCGGACCGAGTGTCAAAAAACTACCTAAGCTATTCGCTTTCCGTGCTTGACATTCCAGTCTACAAGCTACTTTTGTGTTGAAAATTTTTGACAAAGACAGGGGTTGGGAATTAGAGAAAGCTTGGTTTTGAAAGGGAAGAACCAGAGGGAGAATTTAGCACTGTGCCAAATTCTCCCTTTGTTTCTTCCATTCGAATTTGCTCTTGCCACGCAGACGTGCTTAAGAATTTACATTTTAATGAAAAGCTCTGCTTAATAAATTCGGACAATTATGTAAAGTAACCAAACATATGAACTTAAAAATTACGAATCTTTCGATACCTGGTTCGATGTTCAGTTCACTGGCTTTCGGGAGAAGTAAGAAAAACATAGATTGATACATACATACACTCAGTTTTTACAAAAAAATATTTTGATGACAGGGTCACGAGGTCAAATAACTTTTGTGCGTAGCATTTTAGACATTTTCCAGCACATATAAAGAAATGGTAAACGTGGAGAGTAGTTCTTTCAAATGTAAAGAAAATTGATGTAATTTTATTAACGTCTGTGATCTAAAATTGCATAAAACTGCATGGAATGTGTGTGAAGAACAAACATACAATATAATAGTGCCACAGAGTGATAAAGTAAACACTTCAAACAGTTACAACCCTCACTTTGTCTCAGACTAATGCAAGAGCTGTTTTGCATTATTCATCTTTTAAATATCCACAATTTTAACATTATTCAGTGAATACTTCACTCAATATCGCCGAAAGCGCCAAATTAAAAACAAATTCGAAAAAAAAAGTCATTTTTTGCCAGTTTTGTCGCCAACATGGCGATATGTCGCCAAGTTGGCGACGAAAAATTGGCGACCAGAAGTAAAGCGATCTATCAGCATGATGTTGCTAAATTACAACATCCCTTAATTCTGCATTGAAATTAACATATTTACCCCAAACAGGGGTAATAAACCCCTTGGGAACATTCGAATTTAACCAAAAGGTTAGGCGCATAACTAGACCCCACCCAAAGTTCACATGAGAAATTTCAATCTTCTACGCCACACAGTTTTTGAGTTATGCGAGATACATACATAAAACATGAATACATACATACGTGGAAAGCCGTCATGTATTTTGCTGTTGTCCATACGTTCGTAGGTACAAATGCATGTGCAAATAAGCCGAAAAAACTACTCAGCATTCATTAATGCGTGATTAAAAAAACATTTTAGATCAAAAATTGAGGGGAAGTTTTTCCGCGATTACAATACTACCTTTACGATGTAAAAGAAAGTTCAAATAAATAAATAAATAAATAAACCCGAAATGTAATACATAAATCTATATATATAAAGATGACGGTGTTCGTTTGTTTGTACGTTTGTAACCGCTGGCCAGAAGCCCCCACAGCACCTACAGACCTGAAACTTGGCTCAAAAATTCGAACATACCCCGCCCTCGTGCACCTCGAAGCCCAAATTTTTAATTTCGAATTAGTTATTTTTAAATTAAATAATTAGTCTCATTTTTGGTGTATCCGCCATAATTGAGGGGGGGGGGAACCTTCCCCCACCCCAAAGTATTATATATCACTGGAAAGGGTTTTTTTTTCTTAAAAAGAAAAGTTGTAGCACGTTTCTGTCCGTTAATTAGGACAGGAGATATTAATTAATAAAATTTAGTCGATTTTCAAGGCTTAACTCTACGCAAGACTGAAACACTAGATCCATTTTTCATACAAGCTGCTCTTTCTTAAGTGGTTTAAATTTAAGTATAGAGTTAAGCCTTGAAAATTTACTAAATTTGAGTATATCTCCTGTCTTTTTGATTTATTTGGCGAATTGTTTTGAACTTTAAAAGGACTTTTAGTGTAGTTTAAAAGGTTGTGGAGAAAACGGTAAGACTAGAATTTTTTATGCGACATTTTAAAAGAACTCATTGCATTTACAGCTTTTAAAATACTGTGAGATGTATAGCTGTGATGACTAATAAGTGAATTTGAGGTGTAATATAAGAATATATTCTTAAAAATTAAAGTTTTGTTGTGGCCAATAACTCTCACAATATTTTCAGAAAATTATAGTAATTAGCCCCCTATGATGAGAACGCTACTGATAGCTCTAAATGTTTAGCAACAGAAAAATCAAATAAAGAGTTTAATGTATTAAATAAACTCATGTCTCTAAAAGACTTCCAAAATCTTTTTGGAAGCGAAATGGACAAGATAAAAGCACCGAAATATCAGAAGGGAGTTTTAAATAATACATGACCGTTATACAAAATTTGGCGCTTTTTTTTTCAGAATAATTTTTCTAAAAACTCTATCAATACTGAAATACTGACTGCAATTATAAGAACAAATGCAAATCTGACTATTGAAGATAATGTGACAGCAGCAACAATTGTGATAACTCCTCTGAAAACTCCTATAAATTGGTGTACGTCATCTACTTCAAACAAAACAACTCATTGTAGCAAATTTATCGATGATTACCAACAAAATGCGCCAAAAAGTGGGTTAAAATTTCTTAATAGGATCGACAAAAAAAACATTCATTTTAGTTTCTGAGAGCTATAGAGCAACTATTAAAAACAATGAACAAGAAAAGCAGCAAAAAGAGTGAAAAATAAAGAAAAGAAAAGAAAACGGAATGGACAAGCAGCCGTACAGAAAGAAAATGCTTTAAAGAAGACTAGAACAAATAAAGAGAAGTCAAAAAATAGAAAAGGGAAAGATGGAGAAAGATATTGAATGCTATTGTGTTATATATTTAATGAATGGAAAATATATTCAGTTAACCGTATAATATCTTCATATAATGCTTTACTATATTCATGTAAAGGTATAATATTTTCCTATATATATGAATAATCCAGTATAACATTGAATGTTTACATGGCCAATAACTGTATGGTTTCATAGCTAATAACTATGCTAAGGTGGCCAATTACTATCAATTTGACATTTTTGTTTTTGCTTTGACTTTTTTTCTAATAATATATCTGAAAAAGTGTTTTCAGACAATATGAGTAGTAAAATACATTAATATAGTATCATATGAAGTATTTTTTATTTATGCAGAAATATTTCATTTATTTTTTATTCAAGCATACAAATACGATGTCGCTAAAGTGGCAAATTACTATTCCGCTTCAACTATAATAATTTCTCTTCAGAGGGTTGGAGTGAATTTAAATTTATTCAATGGACTTCCTTCCCATTTAAATGCACGGGCATCGCCGTGCGGGTACTGCTAGTAAACACTAAAAGTAATGGATCACTACATGCCATATAAAAATATACAAAAGTGAAAATATCTAAAACCAACTTCAAGTATTTCTTACTCAAAATTTAAGGTGGTCATTCACTGGTCCAATTAGTGGTCATTCACTGGGTCAGAGGTGGTCATTCACTGGGTCTTTGCGCCATTTTTCCTTCGAACACCCCAAAAAGCCGGAAGCGGCACCTTTCAAGTTCCATCATTTTTTTTTTACGCATTTACATAGATCAATCAAACTATTTAAACTATCACGAACAAAATATTACATTATTTAAAATTACTACGATTTTTTAAAAATGAAATCTTGCTTAAGTGGTCATTCACTGGTCTGTCTACCCTATATGAATTCCAAGCATCAATAGAAGATCAAGACTTCTAATATTTCTTCAAGATAATTTAGTTATTTTAATTCCATATGTCAAGCTGTTCATTTTCTTCAAGGAACACTTAACGCTAGTTTACATTAATTAAACTACTTTATTTACAACTAGCGGTACCCGCACGGCTTTGCCCGTGGTATAAAATTAAAAATTCATTTGTAAAAAATTGATATAAAAGAAAAAATACTCTATTTTAGTTATTTAACTATAATTCTTTTAAAGAATAATATAAAAATTTGGCATGGACCCCACACTACTTCCTTTTACGTGTAAATTTCTTAGTAGATGCCTTAAGTGCTAAAATAGTGCTTGGAGTGAGCAAGATAACAATTCAAACATTTACATCCCTAGTTTGCCACAAAACAATGCAAAAAAATGTTTTTCAATGATTAATCTCCTAAATATCGCCGATTTTAACATCATTCAGTGGATTTCTCGCAAAATATCGCCAATAGCGCCAAATTGAACCAAAATAAAAAAATAAATTTTTTCGCCAAATTTGCCGCCAACTTGGCGATATGTCGCCAAATTGGCGTCAAACACTTGGCGACTAAAATCTTGGCTATATTTTGCCAAGTGGTCGCGCCAATTCATATCACTTTTGTCTGCATTGAAATTAACACTGATTTACCCCATAAAAGGGGTAAAAACCCCATTGGGTAATTCGAATGCAACCCCAAGGGGAGGTGCACAAAAATAAGCCAAAAGAGAAAATAAGAACAATTTTGCTGCTCACAGAAATCTTACCAAAGTTTAAAAGAAGAAGAAAGTTTTCTTTCCTAACTTCAAAAACAAAATAATAGAAATTTCGTGCATTATTCTTCACCATGATAATAAAAACAATAAACATAAACAAACATCAACCAGCAAATGATAAATTAAAAGCCAAACTCGTTCACTCAAGCCATTTACTGCAATTGATATTGAAATAAAAAAAAAGGAAATAAAATATGTTTTGCCAGACGATAATTTTAAAATGGTTTACTATCATGTTGTTTCTTTTTTGACCTCATTTAGTTAAACAATGTTTCCCTCTTCTACACAACTCGTCAGATCGCCAAAATATCTCTAAACTCACAAAAATGGTACGCGTCAGTTTCTTCCTTCTCTACCTTTTTTAAAGAAAGGACTCGATTTCTCATTTGATTGACAGGTGCCATCTTATCACGATTTTATTATATTTCATTTGACTAATTTTAATAAGGCTTGGAGTTTGGATTGCTACAAAAACAAATACATTTTTAAAATTATTAATAGAAAAAGAACGAAACAAATAAACGAAATAAAAACGTAACCATGGTAACAACATTAAAAGTTGATTTCCGTTGATAAAATAATTCATTTCATTAACCATTTTAGAATCGTTTGGCTTGCTTTACTGAAGATAAGCCTTGAATTCCGGGATTCTAAAAACAATTGTTACAGCTCTCCTGATGATCGTAGAAACTTCGAAAAAACTTCATTTTGTGCAGAAAATTTCAAGCTTTCGAATGAAATAAGACTTGAAAATGTGTATGAAATATTTCTTCCCTATTTTATCGAATTTCTGCTAAGAATTCGAATAGAAAAAGAACGAAATGGAATTTTCGAAAAATCGCTTCGAGGTGCAAAGCTACATGCTGCAAACTAATTTTGTGTCAAGTGGCATGAAAATCGACCGAACGGTTTGGGCGCTACGCGCGTAACAGACAGACAGACAGAATGACAGAAAGAAGGACAGAAAGAAAGACAAACCTTCAGCTTTATTATTAGTAGAGAAGAGATATATATATAATCAAGAATGGCTAAATTTGGCATATCAAGAATGCTCAGAACAAAATCTGTACCTCAGAACCAGACTAACGTAAGTCCATTTTCGTCATTTTTCGGTAGAGGGGAAAAAACGATTGTCGAATACATCGTTTTTCCCCTCTACTGAAAAATGACGAAAATGGACTTACGTTAGTCTGGTTCTGAGGTACAGAAATAGTGATGAAGTTTCAAGATAACAAAATCATGGAATTCCAAGCTTTTTTTTTATCGTCTGGTTCTTGCGAATGCTGCCAAACCAAAACTTGAAATGCAAGCTTAACTAAAACAAGAAAAGATATGCAAATAGAACTTAAAATTAAATATTCAACAACTAGTAAGGCTTATCTTCCCTTTTCCGTGTTAACCACGTCCTCTCGAAAGCAATTAAATACATTTAGATTTAAAACGATTTCTGACCAGAGATCGGCAATCAGGGTCAGGGGTTGTTTAAAGTTTTAATTTAATCTTGGAACTTGAATGCGTCAGGCGCTTTTTGCATTCTTATTCTTGCAGCTTAGCGGCGATTTTTCTTTCGTTGAATGAATCTCATGGAGCGTTCATCTGGAACGCGAAAATGCAAAGCAGTTCGAGATAGTGTTTCACTTAAGTATTCGAAAAGAGCATTTCGGAACGAACAGATTGCGTCTCATTGGAATACCCTTCATTGAACCAACACCACCGAGAAATCAGGGCCGCGCCAAGCCTGATCGGCGCCCTCGTGCAAATGTCTTCTGAGCGCCTTATTCAGTAGCGTTCGATAATTAAAACCAGCAGTGATGTTTTATTGACAAATATAATTTAGAAAAAATAAGTTTCGCGTGTAATTTGTTTAAAAAAAAAGAAAGCGTAAACAACTTGTGTTTTATCAAACTGAAATACATTTATTGAAACATACTATATTTATCTAGCTATTTTTATTTCTTTGGGTGATAAAAATGCGCTAAAATTAACACGTAGACAGGCCCGTTGTTTTAAAGTTGTCCTGGGAGCGGGGTCAGAGGATGCAAATTTTATCGGTATAAAACAACAAAAACCACGCCGACTTTTTGTTAATATATGGATTTCTCATAGCCCCCCCCCCCCCCTCTCACGACGGGCCTGGTTTTTAAGAATTGCAGTCAACTGTCAATCATTTCAAACTAATATTCGATCTCAAATAACACTCCTTTATTACCGTGCCCCAAATAAACTTCATCATTTTACCGTAAATAAATAATTACATAATTAGAAAAGTGTAAAGCTGGCTAAAAGTCAATAATGATAATTATTATTATAAGTTTTAAAAAATCTGCACGTGCGAGAGGACACACACACGTCTTTCTTGTTGCAAATAACTCAAAACTTGGGGGGTAAAAACAAAACGACGTTTTCGACATGAGCTATACGAGACCTAGTGTCAAGTGCTCTAACACCATTGAAAAGGATGCGACTATTCTATTGTGGCCAATCTGGATAGAATAAAAATTGATAAACAGAAACATTTGTAAGCTGAAATGTGCAAATTTTAACATTGAAAATGAAAATATTAATTACATTTAACAATTTAAGTGATTAAAAATGTCGTTAAACATTTGACTAGAAAAATATAGGAATAACTCTGAATTTTAACTACTGCTAATAAAGTCAAACTACTACTCGTCAAATACTACTCATAAAAAGTTTTCAGGTTCACTTAAATTCCTATCGAGCGTCACGTCCGGTTTTTCGTGTAGCCAAAAATCGGAGCATGACAAATATTTAACTTAAGAACACTTTGTACATTTTTACGTTACATCCAATTGTAATTCCAACCATAACTGTATAGCAATGAAGCGGTGGCGCACCCAAGGGGGGGGGGAGCGCGCAAAGGGGCTTAAGCTGCTCCCAGGAGCATGAAACGCGCCTCCGTGCAGACCCCAAAGAGAGCTTTTTGCGTTTTATCGCCTTTAATACTAGAATTTTTCTCGGTGAGTCTCCAAACTCCAATCTCGTTTCTAATTTCAGCGTAGATAACATTTCTCAAGGTGAGCCAGTTACCCTCTCCTTCCCTTACATAGCCAAAAATATCGCTAAAATGATTTTCTGTGATTTCAATTGTAAAATATTTCTCGTTGCGAACTTTCGCACCAGCCTTCTTTTCCCAACGTCTTCAAGAATAGCTTCAAAATCTGTTTTTAAAACCTCAATTTCGGAAATTATTCATGAGAGCTGCCGACACTCTAAGATGATAAGGTTAACAAAAGATTTGCTTCAATTGGGGGTGAAAAGCACTTCACTTATCGGGGTTTCTCAGAAATTTTTAGCCCCTCCCAGTAAACAATCCAGGGTGCGACACTGCAATGAAGCTTTGCGAAATAAATTTTAATGAAATGGTGATAATAGTCATTAATGTTACTTTAAATTCACAGCCTCTAACATAGATATTCGGCTAAATTGTTCATTGAGTTAAACAACTTTTAAGTTGAACAATTTAAATAATTTCCTATTATATTAATGTCAATAAATTGTCCGTCGTTGATTTCATAATTAACAACAGGCATAGAGAATTAAAAGCAGTTCACTTTGTGCGCAAATGAGTAAAATCCAAAGAGCGACGTTTAAAAACATAAATAGATAAAGTTAAAATTGGCAAACATGTTTCAAAGGCGTAAAGCCTCCTTCTTCAGTGCCAAGCAAGAAATGGTCATGCAGAATTATTACCCGTTCGGTCCTTCGAAATTGATTAATGTCTATTACGACAATTAGCATTTATCATAAAAACGAGCAAAACATCACGCAGCCCTTATCAAATCGTCTGCAACCTGCGGGTGGTTGAAAGCAGATTAAAAAACCTGTGTTCAGGTCTGGATGAGTTCCCAGCCCTTAATGTATGTATCTGATTGGTGAAAAAAAGGCAGCCACGGGGCATAAGTGATGCACTGACAAGGGAAGATGGAGGGGACACGAGGGCAACAAAGGGGGAGCACACAATATCGTCTGCAGCGGGGAGGACCACCCCATTGTTGAGGGAGGGGAGGCATCATTCAGGTGTATCAATGCATCTTGCCTGCCCCGTTATTTCCTTTGATTTTGTTTTTTCTTTCTGCGAGAGAGAATGATTCTGGGCCACCGATAGATATTGGGATTCCTCCCAATGTTCATTTCTGTGACAGGCAGTCGAGTGCTATTGTTGCCTTTGCGATGCCGATTTTCTCAGCCCTTCAATGATTCCTGGTCTTGAATGGCTGCATCCACTTTAAAAAGACCGCAAGGTGATTGTAATGAAATTTGGAGATTTGCAATTGATTGTAATGGCTGTAGGTATACACTAGGCTTGAAGTAAACGCCAATTACGTAATAGTAATCCACGTACTCTATTATTTTTTTTGTAATCGTAATCATAATTTAGAAATAGGGCACTTGTAATCAAGTATTTCTTGTGTAATCGTACTTGTGATTTTTCTTTTAATAATCGTAATTTAACCCTGTAATCGTGTAATTTGAGTTTTTTTCTTAAAATATTTTCGCATATAATTTCATCTTAGTTTATTTTTTTCATCGTAATCGGCATATAATAATCGTAATCGTTTACATTTTTTCCATATTCTAATCGTTGCAGAAATCGTAATTGTAATCTACAATTTTTCTTGCTCGTAATCAGTAACCGATTCTCGCATTTCTCGTAATTGATTTGAAGCCTGGTATGTACAGTGGCGTTTTACAAGAAACGCCAGGGACTGAAAATAACCAAGTCTGGTACTTGGTATTGCATATAGCAGTAGTCGTTATTCGATTTTAATTTTACGTCGACAGTCATACATACATAAAATTGATTAGACTATTTAAAATAGAAGTGAACCACATTTGTTTTTTCTTATTGGAGATTAGTTTTGAGCTTCAGGGGAAGAGGTTTGCACCCTGGGATCACCCTTTCCTATGACACTGGGTGTGAGTGAATGCTGTGTTTTAAAAAGAAATGCGCCTCGTTTAGTGAGCATCTTTTTTTGTTCGTCCTCCAATTGTAGACAAGGGAAAAGCTGATGAACTGGCTAAACAAGTACTAAGTTTAGGGATGCACCGATTAATCGGCAGTACCGATTAATCGGCCACTTTTTGCCGAATTAATAATCGACAAAATTGGGCCGATTAATCTGCTGAAAAATATATTATTTTAATATTATTTTTTAAAGTGTGCCTTCACTAAGAAACTATGTGCTTGATTTTATTGACAGTAATGATCCTTATAGTTGATATTAAGTTTTTAATAAATTTATTCTCCTGCTTTTGAATTAAAAATACACATAGACAATGTTGCAAAATTTTTCATGTGCGATAGTTCTCTCCTTAGTGTTGTGTTAGGTAACCTCTAATTTTCAAAGAATATAAGTCTTGAATTAAATTGCTACTGATAATTAAAATTGAAAATTAAAAGTACTCCTAAATTGTGGAGTGCTCATCACAGACCCTCCCCCATTTTTTTTCTATTTTTATGTGCAATTAATATAATTAACAATGTATTCATGTAATATTATTGACAATAATATGTAAATCGGTTCTAAGAAATTTAATAAAATACTGAAATTATTTTGTTAAATTTAGGAAAATGGAAAAAAAAATCTTCTCAGAAATAATTACTATTTCTAAAGTCGGAATTGTATGAGAGAAAAATCAGTGATTGTGAAATCGTAGTATTAAAAACAATCATTCTTACCATTAATCGGCCGGTTAGCAACAGCCGATTAATCGGTAATCGGCCAATTTGCTTATTGGTGCATCCCCAGTACTAAGATTAAAAATTTAAACATCCCCTGACCTTGATTGTCAATTTCACATTAAAACAAACTTCTCTGGTCATAAAGCGTTTTAAATTTAAATATATTTCTTTGCGAGAAAAAGAAAAGATAATCCTTGCATGTAAAATTTGCTTTTCGCAAAAACAGAATAAAGAAGGGAAATAGAAAATTGACTAGTCTTTTAACTGTTAACTAGTATTTTAACTGTTACTAGTCAATGACTAGTATTTTAACTGTTAACAAATAGAAACTGACTACAGATAAGCATTTTACATCATTGAGTTATCTTTCCTCGTGGGTCAACGATGACATCGATTCCATTAGCATAAAATTAAGCCTTAGGGCCCTGCTCCACATTGACGTAAAGCAGAAAAACAAAGCAGAAACGTAAAATGGATTCAACGGTGTTCCTATGGAAAGTACCCGGGTTTTCGGTTTCTGCCTTCGGTTTCGGTCGCGTTTTCTGCTGATGTGGAGCAGGGTCCTTTATAGTCGCATTTGCTAAAAAAACGTTACATTTCGAGTTCTATTTTACATAGAAGTTCCAAATACATCTTATTAGATGCAGATTTTTGTTTTCTTTCTTGTGGCCCTATTGTTTTAACCCATTTACAGGGCCGTCATTTCAAGTTTTTCCGAGCAAAGGGTCCAAACCCAATGCAATTTCATCAGAAAACATCAAAAACCACGCCCACTTTTCTGTAAATACATTGATTTCTCAAAGTCAGGGGGGGGGGGCAATTGACCCCTCCCGACCCCCCTAAATGACGGGCCTGCCCATTTATGCCCAGTAGCCTACAAACGGGACACTTGTTAGTTACTGCGGGCCGTGGTGGCCCGATCGGTAAGGCATCGGACTCGTGTCCGGAGGGACCCGGGTTCGATCCCAGCCGATCAAAGATCCACCGTCTTGATTAATGGTGGCTGGGAGGCGTTGAAAATGTCGTGGTCACAAAGTCCTCCAAGTGAAACGATACCTCTGGGGGTGCTGGGCCTAGGGTTTGCTCGACCCTAGGTTCTGGTTCAAAATTAAGAACAGAGCGCCCTTCAGGGCCCTATCCCGGTTAAACCACGAAGCTGTGGTAGGTACGGGGGACCCTGGAGGTGTGAAATGGAAAAATGAAATGTTAGTTACTGCACACAAAAACCTGTAATGGGTATATCCTTTTACTAAAGGGCAATTCCATGCAAGTGTGGAAAAGCGTTGGAAAAATTAAACTCGACTAATGTGACTGTTCTGCATATTTTTTGGTTTAAAAATGTTAGAAGTTTCTTATTTATAACAATTTTTTGTTAGGAATGTAGTTTTTAAGTTTCAGCAATACTTTGAAGTTGGTATTAGAGTATTTTATTTTCAGTGAAGCAAATGGTCAAACTTTCAACATTGATAAGTTTCAATTTTTTCCATTAGATAAATGTGACAAAGGAAGCTTGTTGTTCATTATACTTTAAATTAATATTGTGAATTGATGAAACAAGTGTTTTCAATTTAATTAAGTGATTTATGTCAATTTCAAAAAGGCTCTGTTCTATGTAACGTAAGTCACCAAAAACATGGTAAAGTTTTTACAGCAAATAAAGAAAGGGCAATACAATGTTATCTATGTCATATTTTCTATCTTATAGATGTGTACTAAGCAAATAACAGTACTTTTCTTTTGAATATTGTTTATTTAAGTTTTTGTGCTACAATCAAAACGTGTAACGTAAGTTACCCACATATGCATATAACGTAAGTTACCTTAGTAGAACTTCAATGCTCGTGTTTCGAAATAAAGTGAATTGTAAATAAAACCTATGTGGTTAAGAGAAGTAATTTATTCAATAATTCTTTTAATTGTACTGTATTTACTTAATTTAGATTACTCATATTTCTTAAAATGTCTGTTTGTTAATAAGATTACAATACCCTTTATTATAAAGTACATGCTTCTTTTTGGCTGTTAAGATATTAATTATCTTTAAACAATATCACTGCATTCAGAATATTTAGGAGGTAATGCACTATGAATTATTCAAAAATGGCTTCTGTTATGATTTAAAGTTATCAAATATGTTTTGGAAAAAAAAATATAAAAATAGTTTATCTCTTTCAATTGAAATATATTTTGTTTTGCATTAAAATGCCACTGAACTCTGCAGAAGAGATGCGCTGTAGAAGGGGTATCAGAAAAATCATGTGGATATTACAGATTCATAAATAAAAGTATTGAAATATGTTAGAAAAAGCAAAATGTATCAAAAATATTTTCTGGAGATCCGCACGTTGACAATGACCATTTAAGAACCAGAAATGAACAAAATGTAGGGTTTAGTTTAGTTAGTATTTTCAGGAACAAGAAGAAAAAACAGAGATAAAAGCTGGTGACTGGTGTGTGGTGAAGTGCGAAAATACATTGTATCCTTGAGTTGTGACGATTATTGAAGAAAACGAGTTTAAAGTAAAAGTAATGGCTGCTGTTGGAACCAATTAGAAATAGCCAGAAACGGCATGGGAAATTTATAAGAGAAAACATGATTTGAAAATAGAATTACCTGAACTTGTTAATACCAGCGGTCAGTATGCATTTAAAAGTCTTATGTTTTGTAATATTTTTGATTGATCATTGAGTTTGGCATTAAATTTCTGTAAATTTAACTCGTAATTGTTAATTTTCAGTATTTTGATCTAAACTAAGCTGTAATTTTCATTCATTAATTTTTGTAATAAAGATATGCTTGTAAGTAAATTTTGTAACGTAAGTTACGCAGTTAAAAATTCCCATAAAATTCAATTTTTTAAATAAAATTTTAAATTCATAAAAATTAATTCCTAAATATTATAAGAAACTGATATATTATACTTCAAACAAGAAAACAGCTGTAATAGAGCAGGAATGTGCCTTAGAACCAATTTTCATATTATGCCATTCCCTTTTTTTGTAACGTAAGTTACTGCCTTATTTTTGACTGCTAAATTTTGTAAAATTTAAGTGCATCGAATATTTTTGCATTTTAATTTTGCTTTTGACTGTCATTTACACTGAATGCTTTTGCACAAAGTTTTTATAACAATATTTGTCTGTACTAAGGAGCTAACTGCACACTGTTAAAAAAAACCTGAATTTTCAGGAAGATTTTTAATGATTTTAACAGTAAATTTCCGTTTTCGTTTCAAAACAGAACTTTTCCTTAAAAAAACGGAACTATTCCGTGAATTACCAAGTTGAAGAAACAAAAACCGGAATTTACCCGGTTTTGTGGTTGAAATATAACCGAACAAGAGAGTTAAAGACAGTCTGAAGAGACTAGGCGCGTGCGCAGAAACGACGTCGGCAGCATAAATGATTCATAACTGAATCAAAGTAAAAAGCAAAAGTAACGCAAAGTCATCGAGAATTAATATGCATGTTTAAGCTTCTGTGAAAGCGACTTGTGTTATTCGCATTAGCATGGAAAAGAGGACATCTGTGTCTCGTCGTTTGGATAGCTACTTTACAAAAAACATCACAGTCGAATGTTATTTTATCGTGTTCCTCAGGACGTTATTATGTGTGCCATTTTGTTTCAATTTGAAAATGCTTCGTCGAAGAGCGTTGACTATTGTTATAGCATTCGAAGAAGAATTATTCCAGGATTCTGCGTAGTTAAATTGACTGGAAAAATAATTTGGATCTTTTCATCTGATTATTCGGTGTCCAGCATTTCCTCTAGCTCAACATTTTTAAGAAGACTTCGTTTATCGCAATGGATAAATTCAAAATGGGCAACAAAAGGGCGTGTTAGTATATTTTAAAATCTACTCGCTCTATTGTTGCCTTTTTTGAGCAACAAAAATTGAACATTTTTATTTAAGAGGTAAGAATTTTTATTTTTGTTACTGCTATTTTTATTTTAATCTGAGTCCAGACTTAACAGTTAGTTATTTCATGATGTAAACCAATTGTGCATTTTAGTAGTTGCATGTATAAACTTACTGGTGCTGAGGGTTAGTAAAATTTAATGAAATGATTTTTGTAATTTTATATCAAGATTTAAAAGCTTAGTTTCAAAACTTAGCTTTGTTACTTTATGACTTTACTTCGTTAATGTGACGAAATTAATGTTGTCAAAACTACGAAAATGATTGTCAATTTGACGATACTAGGATAAAGAAATATCTCGCTACATTTGACGAAATTCATCCCCAAAATAATGACGAAATGTTCGCTCGGGGTATATTCTTGGAAGTGATTTCATCAAAAACAAAGAAAATTCCTTAATTTTGAGAGTGCATTTCTGAAAGTGCTGATCACTATGAACACCATAACGTAAATATATATGAAAATAAAGGAAATCAGTAACAATACAGGATTTTTTTTTTTTTTAAGGAACCACGAATGTTTCAAATTCAGAAAGGAAAAAAAGAACTTTCGGAAGAACTTAATTTTTATTCAAACATAAGAGAAAATATTTTTAAAAGAGTGCACCTTGTTAATACTTTTTAATTTTTTGAAGTTATGCGCTCAGAAATACTATGCATTGATCATTCCATCTTCAAAATATTTGAGTATTTTATGCGAGATTGATGTAATCTTTTTAAAAAAATCATGTTATTTTAATGAACTAAAATTTTTAATGAAAAAAAAAAAGCCAATTCTTGTATTGCTTTAGTATTTTTTTTTTTTTAAAGGCAAGATGTTTAAAAGTTTGAAGTATATGAGCGGATATTTTCAAACTTTTTCTAAAAAACAAAATTCGTAAGAGTTTTAAGTTTACATTTTTGCTCATCATTTTATCTTATATATATATAATTTTCCGGTGAGCTAGTTTACGCTCCTTTCTTAATTGCTCTATTTTTCTGTTTCTCATTTTCCCATATTTTAATCACCCACATTTTTACGTTATAGGCTTATACCTATACGCTTATACTTATATATGCAAGATGGAAAATTATTGAAATTTTGCAAAATTAACAAGCGCTTTTATAGCAGCTTAATATTAATAGCAAATAATATATGAAAGTTTAATAAATTAGTCCTTTAAGTGGCGCAAAATGTGTAAATTGGAAAAAACAACAAATGAACAAATTGAAATTTTAAGAAACTTGAGAGAAACATTTGAAATTTTACGAAACATGTTTGTTCTTTTTATATGTTTATATTGTTTCGCAAATTTTCAAATGTTTCTTAAAATTTCAATTTGTGCATTTGTTGTTCTACACAATCTACGCATTTTGCGACACTTAAAGGAATAATTTATTGAACTTCCATAGATAATTTTCTATTGATATTAAGCTGCTATAAAAGCGCTTGTTAATTTGCAAAATTTAAATAATTTTCCATCTTGCATGTATACATATAAGTCAAAGCGTATAGGTATAAGCCTATAACGTATAAGCGGGGATAATAAGAACCGAAAAAATGAAGAACGGAGAATTACGAAACGAAAAAATGCCTAACGGAAAAATGACGAACGCTCCGTTCGTAATTTTTCCGTAAAATCACGGAAATATAATTAACGAAACGGAAACACTCCGGCAACTCAGCTGCCGTATATTTTTTCGTTATTTTCAAGAAATTTTTTTAACAGTGCATAAGAGTTGGTCGAAATGTAACGTAAGTTACCGTGGAATTGCCCTAAAGCTAAATAGTCAAGTTATTTAGCCTTTAACTCTTTAGGACCGAGAAGGGAGGAAAATTTTTCTACCGTAAGTCCTGAGTTTTTCCATTGAGCGATTTGGAAAGTGGAATCGTCCAAGTCTTGACCCCCCGTTGATCAGCGCTGCTCGTTTTCTAAACACTAATTACAGTAGGCGTGGTGAAGCTGTCACCTTAACGCTTTCGTGCTTCGGGCGAGTGGACACTCCCGAGAGCTCCGCTTTTACAAGCCGTCTCATCAAGTTTGGTTGATTATCCCTCATTTATTTCCCTTATATTGGCCCATAAAAGTGTCCCATCAGCTCTGAGAGGAATAATTTGAAAAAAAAGAAAAAAAATTCGGAATCTGGAAGTATTATTCTTTTAGTTTAGAATGCCATTTATTAATCGGATTTACATGAAAGATAAACGAAGATACTTGTTTACGTAAAATTTATTTGTTTCGATTACAAATGTAGTAATTTTTCTTTCTCGCGAGGTAGTCACAAAAATTTGGAATAATATGAATGCTCATTTTACTTCCTATCTGTGTCGAGATAATTTACAATGTAAAAAATAAATGCAAAAATTCTTGGACAAATAAAAGTAAAATCATGATCTAAAAAACAATGACTATTTAAAAAAAATTTTCTTCTTTTAATTATAAACTTTACCATTTATGACTTGGGGGGGGGGGGATCAAAGGAAGTTTAGTGAATATTCCGGAGCTATTTGTGTAAATATCCGCAGAAAAACTTATTTATTATTCATGTTGTGTTTTAATTCAATTTTTTGTGTCACAAAGAGTACAGAATAACAGTGATTTACTGTTTGAAAGCCAACCCTTTCTAACAATTGTTTATTATGTTTTATAATTAAAGTCGCTACTAAGAAATAGAAAATGCTGATTTTGCCATATTTTTAACTCCTGTGTTTAAATTACCACTCTTAAGCAGGGGCGGCAAATAAGAGGGGCAAGAGGGGGCGATCGCACCCCCAAATATTTTTTGCAGAATGTTAAAATACGGGTAAATTCAACTTATGTTTTACACAAATCAACGATCAAAAAGGAACTAAAAAAGATTGTCAATCTTCAACAAATATTGATAAAACTCATCCATAAACATATTCTCAAGACTATTTCTCATAACAGAGGAATCTGCAAAAAATGCTCTGAAACAAGTATAACCGGACAAGAAAGGATTTTCCACTTTCGTTGTTTGTAAAATAGCACAAGACACTGGAAATCGATGGAAAAAAATCTTCTTGCCTACAAACATTGCAGATTAAAACTTGACTATAAGTTAAAAACTAATTTCGAATCACAACATTTTTGATAACTAATAACAAAATAATTTTAAAGTTTGGTCATAAAAATTTAAATTGCTTTAATAACTCCAATTTTTCTTAATATTAAATCCAGTTTAAGAAATCTTTCTTTTAACTAATATGTATTTTAGGATGAGTACTGAGGTGCTTCATATTTAACAAACTCGCCCCCTCAAACGAAATGTTGAAATGCCGCCCCTGCTCTTAAGTACATTGTATTTGATGATGCGAAATGCAAATCATTGATCATCACGCGTGCGAAAGCGAATATCAAAATGCAATTCCGTTTTAAATGCTTTAATTAGTACAACCAATCAGTAGATTTATTGACAACCATTTTATTATTTAGTTAAATGACTGAAAAAATGAAAATATTTATAAAACTCATTATTATTATTTTCTGTTTTGTTGTAACTGAGCAAAGGATAAACTCAACTTTTCAAAGGTGTTTCAGCATTGAGCATTCGATAAGGTAAAAGTATAACGTTATCCTTATCTTTTCTTTCTATTTCTTAGGGCTAAATTCTTCGATTCTTCTGTTCCTTTATAATAACGAGATGGCAGTTGAAAATTACCGAAAGCAATTCATACTGACTGTATTCTTAGAATAAATTTGATTGTTTGTATTCGTCCTTGGATGAATCCACCTCAAAATTGTTTGAAAACAAAAAATGCATGGGTTGTTGCACTATCAAGGATAAGGGAAACAACTTTTTGCATAAAACGTTGTTTGCTTACAATACAAAATAAATTTTAATTTAAAATTTGCGTAACAGCGCCATGTTAAGTTGTGTAATTTGGAAGTGTAAATTTGATTAATAGCCTCCCAGTCCCATAGTACTGTTCTTGAATTTAATAAAAGCAGTTGTAAACTAAAAAAAATCTGCTTGAAACCAAGAACGTTTGAAAATTATTTTAAAAACATGTTATTTTATTTGGTGGTTTGTAAAATTTTATACTGGGGAGAATTTTTGTCGAAATTTAATTTTGCCTTTTCCTACAGATGAAAATTTTTCTGTTACAATTTTTAACACTTATAAATTACACGGTACCTCCTCCTCTGTCCTTCTGTTTATTAATTGCAGTAGGCATAGTTTTAGTAAGCTGCCACCTAAAATCACTGTCCCGTTTCGGGCACTCCCGTATTTTTCGCTATTGCCCTAGTGCTTTTGTCGTGTTTCTTTCATTATTTTATACTTATGTTGGAATGTTGATGCAAGTTTTTTTTTTTTTTTCAATAATTATTTTTGTTTTTTGGAGGAAGTAAACTAAAAAAATTCACATTTTCACAATTTGTGTGCAAGTTTAAATTTATCACGCAATAATTTAACAAAGAAAATTGATGATGATTAAACTGTCATTCTTTTTAATTTTTAATTACAAACAGTTTCCTGCTTTACAACTAAGTGGATAAACAGATGAGAATAATTACTGAAAGAATAATGTCAAAATACATTTTTGAAAAATATTTCAAATATTTATGGAGGGGCGCTGCTGCAGCCGAAACACGCTTCACTCTTTTACTTTCGAGTATACCGCTGACATGTAGAAATGTCACTCCCGCATTAAAAAAAATGCAACTGAAGGGCCGGGGGGGGGGGGGAGATGAAAGTGACCGAAAAGCGATTTCGAGAAAAACGAAGAACAAAGTTTGATTTCTCGTAGCTCCTTACGTAGTTTTTCGAGTTTTCATGCACATTTCGGTCGCTTCTCATCTTTCCCCCCCCCCTTGTTGTTCAACCAGATGATACTAGTCCTTCATAGCTCCTAGATAGCGCTAATATCAAAATTGACGAAAAAGTGACCTTCATCTTTTTTCCCCCCTGGCCCTTCAAATAAAGAATTAAAGTACATTAAAGGCAGAAAGATTTTTCAAAATGAAGTAATTAAAATACATTTTAGACTTGAAATGCTCCAGCGTATAGCTTGTTAAATTAATAAGCTTAAGATGATAAGTAAATATCACAACAACGTTGCTTGACTTTTTCGCTTGAAAATGCAAGATAAAAAAATACAGAAACTTTTTTTAATGTAACATATTATAAAAACCTAAAAGGTGAAATTAAACTTATTATATCTAAATGAAAGTTTTCTTGCTTCGATACAATTTTGCAATCTCATGATTACTGACAGCAATCTTCATATTGAAAAAAATATACACATTTTTCTTTTATAAATAATTAATTCTAAATTAGTGCTAAAAGTAAAAGCAAAATATGCAGAAGCACAATTTTAGAATACATTTTTCTGTCGGACAAATGCTTTACGACATGATTTATAAAATACTCTAAAGACTTTAAATTTTATTGAGGAGTGGTATATTAATTTTCAAGAGCAAAACGCGAGTTGCGTTGCTAAAGGCAAGAAATATTGTCTTTATTGAGTAATTTCGTGAATTGAGAAAAGAATTAAAACAAGTTTTGAAGTTTGCTACATTACAGTAATAAAACTAAAAGCATTCACAGTCATATTTTTTGTTAAAGACGTTTTAATTTGGCATTTGTCATGCAGTCATAACTTTCCAATCTTATTTTTAAGGATAGTTACATTACAAACATATAGCGCATGTTATATACATTTTTATATATTTTACATTGAACCACACCATTCTGTCTTCTTACTTATCTCAGGTTGTCTAGCTGGGCTAGACAACCCCCATAAAACCAAAAATTTCTAAAACATCTAAAAAAAGTATAGGGTCCCTAAGGATTTCGTCTTTTGTAAAATTCTGTATGAACCACATTGAGAATATTTTAATTTTGGTATGTTTCAATGAGCATTACACATCTTTAACCATATGTAGCTTTTTTTTTTTTTTCAAATATTTATTTAGTCAAGCAGGATCGTCATTTGGGGGGGGGGGCAGGGGAGGTCAATTGTCCCTCTCTGACTTTGAGAAATCAATGTATTTACAAAAAAGTGGGCGCGTTTTTTGCTGTTTTCCAATGAAATTACATAGTGTTTGCCCCCTTTGCCCCCCCCCCTGAAAAAAAGTTGAAATGACGGGCCTGTAGTCAAGAGATATAGTATGGTCCCAAAATGGGAGATTCGGCATTATTGGAGATAATATATACATATCTCTGTCACAATAGTAATGTTTGAATAAAATCGGACTAGAAAACCCTAAAATCAACTTTGTGCAGTTAACACACGAAGTTAATTATTGATACCTCAAGATGTTTTATTACAGTAAGTAAAAATTTTTGTTAATATATATAACTAGTCAATTTTCTTACTTACTAAGCATAGATTTTGTATTAAACGAAATTGTCAAGGACAAATTCCCACTTTTCATTGTCCCACCTTAGGATTGTCATATACCACAAAGAAATTATAGGATCTTTTCATTAACTATATGCCGGGAATAGAGCAAAGGTAGTCGGGGTTCGAGCGAGGGTAAATGACAATGACTCTAACTCTAGCCACATATAAAACGGAACTAAGAAATTTTTGAGCAGCGCAATGTTATATTTCTCTCCTCAAAGGCAAGTTTTTTTTTTTCTTTGCATAGTTTGCACGTTGGTTACTTCACAACATGTTTGATAAAATGATACACAATTTACAATACAGTAGCCCCTCGTTATATCGCTCATTCGGATATATCGCTCTTTTCTTTTGTCTCCCAAAATATTTTGTCCAGCCTCATTGAAAAAAATGAATTTAAAAGACGCAATGTACATTGCACAAGAAGCATGGGCAGTAATGGAGCCATTGACTATTTCAAAATATTGGTCGACCATCACAAATGAAGAGAAAGAAAAGCAATCTATACAGACAGATGAATACCTGGATGGGTTAGTAGAACCAGCGAAGTTACTGGGTTTATCAGTTGCTGAAGATGAACTTCAACAATGGGTTCATATTGAAGATGATGAACCTACTTTCGAAACATTCTCCGATGCAGATATCATTGTAGAATTGACGAACGAAAAACCCAGGACTGATACTTGCAGTGAAGATGAAGATGAAGTGCCCTCATATGCAACTGCCAGCATGAAAGAAGTTGTAGACATGCTCGAGAAAACGTACACCGCATTCGAACAATCAAACTCTGATCACATAACTGCAATGCGGTTAATTCATTTCCGCTCTTTAATTGCAAGTGGGAGACAAGTGTTGAAGGATAAATCCCAGCAAACGACTTTGGATTCTTATTTTACCAAAACAATAGCTTGATTTGATGTCTGTATACATATTTTTTAAGACCTGCACACTGTAACAACAACTGCGGTAAGGAATATTTTTTTGTTACTTTTGACTGAAAAAAAAAATCTAAAGTTCGAATAAATGAATTTTTATGTATGTGCACGTATAATTTACTTGTATGCTGGATAGAAAACTATTTTTAATGACTTCGGTTATATCGCGCTTTCGGATATATCGCGCTTTTTTCTTGTCCCCCGAAAAGCGCGATATAACGAGGGGCTACTATCAAAATGTTTTTAGAGAAAGATGGTTTGTATGATTTACATCAAACTTAATCAATGTGTTAGCACCGATTCTAGTTCATCCGATTTCATTCAAAACATTGCAATAAATTCAAAAAGTGAATTGAGGCTAGTATTCCATTGTGATTTAGGCAATTAAAATTAAGGCTTTCCTACTCAATTGTCCGATCAGAATCTGGCGGGTGACAATTGATACTGCACTGATTTGCTGATCATTCGTTACAATTTGTTGTCTCTGTATTTTTCAAAACTTGCTGCTAAGTCAAAAATTTTACCAAAATTTGTAATTTTAAGAAATGTAAAAAAAAAAATCTTTTAATTGAACCAGGGCCGTCATTTCAAACTTTTTTTAGAGAAGGGCAAAGGGTGTTTACTCAATGTAATTTTCCTCAAAAAACCAGAAACCACACCTACTTACATGCAAGTACATTGATTTCCCAAAGTCAGGAGGGTCAATTGACCCCATTCCCACCATAACCCCCTAAATGATGAGCTTAGATGACGGGAATGCATTGAACCTCCCTTACTGAACGCCACTAACCATGGCTATAGGAAAGCGCTTCTCATGGGACCTACAAATGACAGGAAAGGGGAGCGAATAAAGTGCAAGCTGCAGTGTTTAAATTTTCTGGGGAGGGGGGAAGGGTTAATTCTTTGAATGATTTAAATCTCAGTTTAGGTTACACTCCCTCTTGGAGGAGGTGCGCCATCGTCCTTATGGAGGATTGGTCACCGCTGTTTACCTTTAACATTCTTCAGAACGAATAGAATGTCACCTGTTCTGATAAAAACACCTGCTTGTGAACAACAAAAGAGAGCTTACTATGTTCTAATACAAAGGGGGTTGATCTTCAACAGTAAATAACAGAGAGGGGAGTGTTTATTCATGCAAAATGGTGAAGGACTTAACTCTTAAGGGACTCTCTCTATAATTTTCTCTTGATATTTTCTGCTAATCAGAAAGCGCCAAGTCTCCCAGTTTGGGACCTGTGTAAATAAATAGCTATAAAAAAATGTTTAAATTAATTTTCTTGTCCCCTGTTTGTTATAACTTGAAAAAATATTTTTTGCGACTTTTATTCAGTGTTTTTAAGCTTCTGGGCAATTCCACGTAACATGGGAATTTGGTCTTAAAAAAAATATTGGAAAAATGTCTTGATTTTTTTTTATACATTCTCTATATTAATTGAAGTTTACAAGTTAGAATCTGGCAACTCCAGGTAAACCATTGTACTATGAACTCACATTCTCGTAAAAATCTCTCTCTGCTAAAAGCAATTTAAACGAGCATATTTTATTGGTTTAGCCAGTTTCTACAATTTAATTACATTTTTTGACAGATTTATTATGTAAGAACGCAATTATTAATAGTATATTTTGAAATTTCTTCTTAAAATAATTTTTTAAAGTTGATTTTAAACCATTAAATTCTATGTAAGGTGAGTCACGAAAATTTATAGCTTATAAATTAAACATTTTTTTACTGTTTATCCTGAATTTTTCTCCTGAAAAAAAGAAATGATAGATCAAATCATATTTTTTTTGCTTTTTTATTTAGAAAATAAACATTATTTATATTTTAACGTGAGGCACGCAAAATTGAATTACAGCCAATACAACATACCATTAACTTCTCAATGGTATTTAATTTATCTGTGAAGGGGTGGTTTGTATAATAATTTGGAATGAACTAGCATTCAATGGTTAATTATTAATTTGATTTAAAAATAGCGCATTGTAATCGGGTCTGAGGTTACATACAAAATTTCAAAAGAATCCGATCAGAGGAAGTGGTTGGATATAGATACGGTTGGATATAAAACGACTCGCGTGGTTGAAAAAGCAGGAATGAATGTCCAAGCTTCCTGATTTCCCTGTCTTCCCGAAAAGCGGGCATCTTCACTAATTATTATCACCCATCAATCCTTGTAGTTGCGTTGCCACAGGGTACAGTACATCACTGTCAGTTGTCCAAAAAAGGCGAAGGCGCTTCGGTCTAGAAGAAAGACATCTTTGAGGTGGTCTCACACAGCACGTGCACTTACTTCCACGCCCATAGTTAATGAGTTTGTTTATTTTGGATATCATATTCAGCCGACGCAGCAAGACGCTTAACTTTAAAATCAACTTTAATTTTTGAGAATTTTTCCACAATTGTTACTGACAAAGAAGTTTGAGCGTAACCAATAACTTTTATTCTTTAGCATAAGAAATTAACTATAAAGCATTTATTAATGACATAGAAAAAAATATCGAGGATAACGGAAGCTAAATTTAAGTTTTACGCGCAAGTGAGAAGCAATGAATGAGTAAGGGAAAAAATAGCACTTTTTAAAAATATATATTTTAAACATATAGTGGCATTATTCGAATCTTTTTTTTTTCAACGCGAAAAAAAAAAAAAATAAGTAAATTATAGTTTAAAAAAACTAAAAAAATACACTTTTGGAGTTAATCAAACTAACATGCACTTATACATCAAAATGAAATATATTTTAGCCTTTAGAGTTAATAATAGTATTAAATATACTACTTTTAAATTTGCTAAGAACGTGAACTTTTTCTTTTATTCAGAGTTACATACCAACAACTGAAACACTAATAATACATCAACATGTGATACAGTTTAGCCTTCAGTTTTTATATTTACATTTGTAAAAAACGTGAATTTTATCTTTTATTTAGAGTTGCATACATACTGACAAACAAACCCACATGTAAAACTAATAAAAGCGTATTTAAAAAAAAAAAATGCTTGAAAATTGCAGATATTAAAAATTTCCTTCGTTAGACGGTTAGTGACGATAGCCATAGAAGAGTATGTTTCCAAAATTTTCAAAACGCCCAAGTTAAAGTTTTATTTTATTTTATTTTTTTCTGGGGAAATTTCTTCAAACTAAATTTTAAAGTAATAAAATGAGTATACTTGCACTTGTAGTTGAAATTGATTTTTTCGCTTCACAACAAATCCTGATTGCCCTATTTACTCCTCGATTTGAAAGGCAACAGATTTTATCATTTTTTTGTACTGAGTCGTTACTAAAAATTTGAAACAGTAGGTTTTAAAAACATTTTTACTGCAATAACTTAAAATGCCAGTTCTGTAAATTATTCACTGTCTGTGTAAGTATAACCATCGATCTGCTCAATTCTGGGTTATTGTGTGTATCCGACATTGTATGACTGGCAAGTACTGTAAGGAATAATACGTTGGTCAGTAATATATTTTTAAAATTATTTAGTTTCTAGTGGTTACTAAGAGCAACTAAAGTGTTTACAAAACTCCTTACTGATGTTTTCTTATTTTTTTTATAAGTTTTTGAAAAGGGCTAAATGCTCTTACTAATTATTTAACAATATTTTCTCTTTTTAAATGTTTTTTTTTTTTTTTTTTTAATGCAAGAGGATTACTTTTAAGTTACGAAAACTCTGAAAACATATAGTTGGCTAGAAGGGGGGGGGGATATCTCCGTCAGGGGGCTCCTTTTTGAAAAAAAATTGTTACCCTAGCAGCATCATCTCATCGGCCGATGATCGGCCTTTCATCGAAACCCGATGAAATTCTCATCGGCCGATGATCCAATATGTCTCA
Organism: Uloborus plumipes; assembly: GCA_038373865.1. Taxonomy (NCBI): domain Eukaryota; kingdom Metazoa; phylum Arthropoda; class Arachnida; order Araneae; family Uloboridae; genus Uloborus; species Uloborus plumipes. The sequence continues at coordinate 17,734 of JAXGGA010004997.1, read as the reverse complement.
TCGGCCAAGCAGAATCCGAGTAGCAAAATCCGATGAGAATACGATGAGATTTGGAGCAATTTACGAGCAGAACAGTCCCGTGCCGAGAAATTTCATCGGGAAACTTAATCGGAAGGATATCGTTTTCCAATGGAATATAGCTCGGCTTATTTTCATCGGGAAAGTTGATCGGAAGGATATCGCTTTCCGATGAAAAGTAGCTCATCGAAAACCGTGCTCGGATACTGATCGGAACGATGTCATCGTGCGTTACAGGATCAGTTTACGAGGAGTTTGTTGATCGGCCGAGCAAAATCCGATGAGTTGATGCTACTTGGGTAAAGTACTTTACAAATAACAGTAAAACTTAAATATTTCAATTTTGCTGCACCGTTAGATATAGTGCGGAGCTGGTTAGTTGAGCTATCACGTTGATAATGTTTATCTGTATTTGGAAAAGGGGGCGGAAGGGGGTGGAGGGTCAACTAAAATCGGGCGCGTTATTCCTGCAAATTAAATTTGGAATACTTTTGCAAAGTTGCAGCGAAAGTACCCTATTTCAACTCGGCACCTCCCAATCACCCGTCTCTATTATCTGAAGGAAAGATAAACAAACGTCGTAGCTCAACTTATCACAGTCAGGGTCAGGGCCCTGCTCCACATCAACGTAAAACACGACCGAAACCGAAGGCAGAAACCGAAAATCCGGGTACTTTCCATGGGAACACTATGTAATCCATTTTACGTTTCTGCTTTACGTCAATCTGGAGCAGGGCCCTTAGGCTATTCATAGCACAACTCACAAAAATCTATATTTATTTCTAACACTGAATTGAACTCTTTGAGATATCATGGTTAGAAATTTTTAACAATTGATGCGACACAAACACAAGATATCTTTTATTTCTGCAAATAGATCTTTTGTCTGTACAGATAGATACATATGTAATATAAAATGTTACTTTGAAGGACTGTGTTTTTAAGCTCAAAAGGCTATCTTCATTTTTACCCGAATTGTCCTCAAAAATGAAAAGGCAATAAATGCTGAAGGTAATTGTAAACATTAAAACTGGTTCAATCATTTTCCGAAAAGTTTTAAAAGTGAAGACACATTTCATAAAACATTAACCCCACCACAAGCTATTTTAATGTGGGATTTGGCAATACTTTTTTACAATGAGCTTTTATTAAGTTTTGTTAATTCTGAGAAATAATAAACGTAATCTAACCAGGGAATTGTTGCAACCATATGTAATGTATGAAAATTCGTCATATTAGTGGGGGAGGGGACAGGTTTTAATCTGAATTCTGCATTGACTGCTTTCAGAAATAATATCTGTATCCTTAGCAAGATTTGTTTCAATATCTCAAGAGTATAGAAATATCCCACCTCCCCTCCTCTCAAAAAGCAGGGGCCTCAATATGAGGCTGAGCTTCTCCTACCTTCAGAAGTTAATCGAGCCCTGTATACACAGAAAATCTTAAAATAATTTTCGAACATTTTTTGAACTCGAACACTTGCCCCAAAATTTTTGAACACATTGAAGCAAAGTTTTTTTTACGAAGTTTACGGAGCAGTTATTGTTCTGAGAAGTATTTAGTTCAACACAGTGGTTTACGCTTAAAGTTTTTAGTCACGCATTTCAGAACATTTTTTAATCACTCACACTGTCTCCTATTTTTTACAACACTTCTAAGCACATCACTATTTGCGTGTCTTTCTAAATGAAACACTTATGGAATACTTTTCTGTTCATAAATCCGTTGGTTTTTACAATAATTTTTTGCTATCCATTTTATAGCAAATTCGACCTGTTAAAGATCTCAGCAGATGTGCTTAGATGCTTTCGTTGGTCAGATTTGCATAGCGCGCGTTGCTTTTGATAGTCTATAACTGAAAAGAAATAAGTAGGTACTTTTAAATACCAAAAATAAAATTAAGAAAATAAAGTTAATGGATGCAAAATAGTGCAAGTAATTCAATACGCATGATTCAAGGTTTGTTTCAACTCTGAAGCATATGTATGCAATTATTTGTGCTTTATTCAAGCTGTTTTGCATTATTTTAAATCAGTATACATTACGCATAAATTTATAAAAAACCAGAATAATGTTTGTTTAAAAAACATGGTATAAAAATTTGTGAAATTAAAAGTGCCGGTAATTCAAACCAAACGCAATTTTATTGCAATGAATTCGTTTTCTCTCTTTTTTTTTGAGGAAACCACACGATCTGCAGTCATTAGCAGCTATCTTTTCATTCAATTGTTGCTATCACTTGCTCCGAGGCCAGCGGAGAGAAGAAAGAGTCGTCCGTAGGGGGTCTCACAGCAGGGGTCTTTTGCTACCAACCACCCCTATGTTCTCTTAAGTGGGCCGGATTCGGCCGGCCTCGGCTCTAAGCTACAAAGCCGGTATCGGCCGGAGCCGGCTTTAAAGAGTTAACTAAAGCTAAATACACAAGTTTCATAGTCCTTCTTGAGAAAACCAGATCGAGACACTATTTGGACATCAGAGTTTATTTACTGACAGCTATTTTCAGACAAATCAATCGATCAACGATGCAGCATGGGTAGCCGCAGAAATTAAACTATTTCAAAATGATTTGCTTAAAATGGATTAGAGATGCCTTCCGTAATGTTACTTTGCAAAAGTAAAGTCAAGTAAGGTCGTATTCTGCTCACATATCTGCAAAATATCCCTTAAACAGGACGTTAAATAACTTAATAAATATGGCAACGGCGAACTATTTTACGCCTAAAATGTATGTAAACCATTCCAAGTAAAAGTTTTAAGCATATAAAAATGGAAAAATAATTGTTAAAAAAAAATTGGGCATAAATGGGTTAAATTTTCAAGTATGTTAACATTTCAAAAATCGCGAAAAGCGTTTTAAAGGTTTTAAATTAATATATTTGTTAATTAATGTCATTCGAAGACGCGACCTAGCTAAGAACTCTCGATCACTTCACCTTTCAAACAATTTTTTTTTTCAAAATCGGTTCATCCGTTTAGGCTGTGCAGTAACACAGACACGTCAAACTTATAACTCCCTTCCTTGTTGTGTCAGGGGTTAAAAAGGAGCTTTGATAGAACAACGCATAAATCGTCCGCTATCATTCCATTCGACAAAAATTGTCCCTTCACCTCGGAAAAATTATCAAACAAGACGTGATGCAACATACTGTTAACAAAAGATGGAGGGCTCTGAAAAAACACAAAGTGATTCACAACAAACTAAGAAAAACGGCAGTGGCTCGCTTTTAGAGGTCTCACTGGCCATTACTTTTTTATAAGATCACAACGGCGGCGGCGTATCCAGGGGGTGAGCTGATAGGGCTGCAGCCCCTCCAAAATTACAAAAAAGAATTTAAAACCCTTTCGATATAACTTTTATTTTTCTTTTTTTGAAATCGCGACACGAGAATTTTTCTGTAGAGAAACTTTAATTATGGGACAAAATTCAAAGAAAGAAAAAAAAGGTAAATTCTTTCTTTATTTCATTTACATTGACATGTTCATTTCATTATTTGCCACGTTTACGACTACCTTATAATTCAATTTTCTTCTTTTTTTGCATATTTGTTTAAGAAACATCGATAAATGCTTGTTCATTCATCTGATTCTGTTCAATACATTTCAACACATGCAATTGAAACATAACATCGGGAACAATAGTAAAATAAATCGCAAAATTAATGTTATTAAACCACAAATTTGCCAAAATGCTTTTCCTGTTTTATTAAAGCGCTTTAACTCTCGCAAATTAACGATGTATTTTTATCATCTTAAATTTAGCATTAATATCAGAAATTTGAAAAATTTACTTTTCTTAACTACATTTTGTGAGGTTCCCTAAGGCTTGGCTCAGCCCCCCCCCCCCTTGAAATGATTTGTCTGCGTACGCCACTGTAAGATCATCTCTATAAAATTATAGTGGTGGGTTTCCCAATTATTTTTTGATTCTTTTCAACAACTGACCTTTGAACATGGTGAATAAATAATTGTAATTTGTCTCAGTATGAGGGCGTAGTTAAAAAGTGCTGGAGAATTCGTGTCAGAGGCGGCTTTGGTGACCCATCACAGTGACATTTTGGGGTCCCACAGAACTTTGTAAAATATTTTTCATGTACTACCTGTTTGGAACCTCCCTCGGGAGCCCTTTACTGTTGGGGCTCCTCGCAGTTGCGACATGATAAATCCGCCACTGCTAGTGTTCCCCACAAAAGTAAAATAATAATCCATAAAATACACAGAGGGAATGGAATACAGGTAAGGGTATTGGAAAGACTGAAACTTAAATGAAAATAAAGTAGAAATGCTTTGTACTTGAAATGTGTGATTAAAATGAAAAGGCAATGTGAGCAAAGCACACATTGTTAAGAAAATGCAACACTTATCTGTTTCGAGGCTACATCACACACTCCAGGCCCCCTCCCCTACTTACCACAACTCGTGGTTTAACTGGGATAGGGCCCTGAAGAGCGCTATGTTCTTAATTTTGAACCAGAACCTAGGGTCGAGCAAACCCTTGGCCCGGCACCCCCAGAGGTATCGTTTCACTTGGAGGACTTTGTGACCGCGACATTTTTAGCGTCCCCCCGCCACCATTAATCAATGGTGGTAGATCTTTGATCGGCTGGGATCGAACCCGGGTCCCTCCGGTCACGAGTCCGAAGCCTTACCGATCGGGCTACCACGGCCCAGTTTCGAGGTTACAGTGGAGCGTCTTCATCAGTGCAAACGTGCTCTCAACCCCCGCCCCTCCCCAGGACATTATCGCGAGTTCCTTCACTCAAGACCGCCCCTCTCCGACGCTGGGTCAATATTCAAAACCATGTTAAAAGTTTGCAGGTTAAGTACTCGCTCAAAAAGTCGCTTCTTTTCTTTTTGAACTAGAGCATTGGACAGTTGATCATTTTTTGGCCGGATGATGAAAAAAGGCCGAGCTGAACCAGCCACTTCTCGAAATGATGGCAAAGGGGCGTGTGACTATAACTATACATTTTGAGGTATATGTGGTGATTTAATTACTATTTATTTAGAATAACACTGTAGATTAGGGATGGCCAACCTTTTTAGGGAGAGTGCCATTATTTGGAGAGAAAAAGCTCAACGTGCCACATTGTATTTTTCCAACAAACTGAAAATTCTTAAAATGTCAAAAATAGATTATTTGTTGACTGACTATGTAATTTTTCTCGTAAATATGAGTAATTGAAGTTAAAATAATGAAGATAAAACCAATTTGAACTTAAGAGTTATCATTAATAAACACTTTTATAGGTTCTGACACTTGGGTTGTGCTTAAAATAGAAACAAATAACATGAAATATTCTAAAAATGAAGCAGTCTGCATGTACTTAATGAGGTTTATGAGTCTATCCCTTTTGCCAAGTCTTTAATTTAAGGATTAGTTCTTGAGAATCCTAAGAAGTTTAAGTGTTTTAAGTGCTGTCAATTAATGTTCAACCGTATTTAGAATTTTCTGCATTCATAAAAAAAAAAAAAAAAATATTTGAATTTCGAAACGTATTTTGAACAAAATCTACAACAGCTTCTGACGGCTAAAGTGTGTAAGTGTGAAAAAAAAAATTGTTGGTACAAATTTCCAAATTTCTATACAGGTTGTCCACTCCAATCGTGGACCAATAGCTAATTTCTAAACCGTTAGAGATAAGCATAGAGTTTATTTAGGAAAAAATCTCCAAATTACGAAAGGAATTTTGGGTCTATTCAATGTTTTTCAAAAAATCAAATTTTGAAAGAGTTACGAAATTTAAATTTTTATACAGCCCCCCAGTCCTATCAATCATATTTAGTAAAACATTCTTGACACTGTAACGTTTAAAACTAAAAAAAAAATCACTCTTCTACCACAAAAATTGACCGAGTTATGACGTTTGAAAAATCAAGATTTTGAAGGATTTCGCATACGGTCCCTTAAGCGATCTCTCGGTGACGTCATGAAATAATGCAAAATCTTGATTTTTCAAAACGTCATAACTCGGTCAATTTTTGTGGTAGAGGAGTGATTTTTTTTTAGTTTTAAACGTTACAGTGTCAAGAATGTTTTACTAAATATGATTGATAGGACTGGGGGGCTGTATAAAAATTTAAATTTCGTAACTCTTTCAAAATTTGATTTTTTGAAAAACATTGAATAGACCCAAAATTCCTTTCATAATTTGGAGATTTTTTCCTAAATAAACTATATGCTTATCTCTAACGGTTTAGAAATTAGCTATTGGTCTACGATTGGAGTGGACACCCTGTATAACGTGGATCACTTTCTGTTGAAGGAAGCTCTTATTTAATGCCCAATGCAAAAGGTCAGTAATTCCGATTTGGATTTCAAAAGGGTAACAAGTAGTGTCTTGCAGTGAAATAGACAAAGAATTTAAAAAGATCAGCATTTTTTTTTATCATCTTGAAAAACATCAAAGTTAACGCTGAATGAGTACTTAAAATAGTTGTAAAATTTTCTCCATTTTCTCCTTTCATATATCATTGAAACATTATAAAATTTGGGTTGCTACTTTCAGTATTAATTTTAAATGTTTTATCCTTTTTTCTTCGAAGTACAGAGAAATAAACTGAAGTTTCATCATAAAAGAATATAAATGACCTTACTGGTTTAGGAAACTTTTTTCTGTAAAATTTTAAATGTAAATTACTTGGACTTCGGATAATGAGAGTTGAAATAGCTAAACTCAATTGCTATTCTTCATTCCTAAATGCAAGTTCTCATTGATTTCCTTCCAGATATTTTATAAAATGCACTCCATAAAATTCTAAAATCTTATGACCATTTTTCCTTCGGATAGCTATCGCACCCCCCCCCCCCCCCATTTCAATGAAGGTTTAACTTGTTATACTCTTCTCTTTCTCCTGGGAAAAGTTCAACATTCAGAGCTCCAATTAGTAGTTTGCTAATACAGTGGTGGTCCTCGGTTGATGACTATACAATGTCACCAACCGAGGAAAAGTCTCATTCCTTGACAAGGAGTTTGTGATAGATAATTCAATGACACTTTTGAAGTTTTTTCCCCAAATAGATTTCAAGTAATGTAACAAAAACAATTTAATGGTCTTTCTTTGTGCAACCATACCGAATTTTGTCCAATCAGGTTTCTTAACTTTTGTTGCAGAGTTAAACTTTTTTTTTTTTTTGCTTTTATGACCCGGTAGCTGAGACTATTGCAGATCAAGAATCCATCCTGCAGCATCGAAAGTTTCTTTCGTGTCAAGCACAAATATAACTTAACAAAGCATTGTCTGTAGCGTCTCAGCTTTCGTTGGATGTCCGAGCTAACGCTAAGTACTTTGCAAAATTGTAGTTCAGACAGCTTATAAGCCAGCCTCCTGACATTTAATCTGTCATTATATCTATTAGTGTAAGGGTTTTAGTTTTTAATATTTTTTAGTTTTTATCAATATTTTTGAGAGCGAAATTTTTTCTTCAATTTTTTAATTTTTTCAAAAAGTCTTCGCGTGCCACTATCACTGCTCTGCCGTGCCACATTGTGGCACGCGTGCCGCGGGTTGGCCACCCCTGCTGTAGAGCAAGAACTGACTTATTTACAATTGCAAATGAGAATTAATATTGAGAGGAAATTAGCTTTATGCTTATACTAAGCTGTTCGTTCTGTTTACTTTCTGAGTTATAGTTTAAGTTACAGTTACACGTGCGGTTGCAATAGTAAAATCGTGTTGAGAAATACAGTAAACTCTCGATTATCAGCGAGCAGATTATTCGCGAGGGTCTCGGGAAAGAAACAAACACGATTAACGTCTTTTTTTTTTTTTTCTCGAAAAAGCACGAATTATTTTTTTTCTAAAATTTTTTTACGCAAGAGTGCGGTGCGCTTCATCCAATAAATTATTTTACCTGGGTACCCTTACCTATCGTAAGTACCACTTCGTTATAGATTTTATATGCTTGAGAACCTCAACTACGAACGACTTTTTATGCTGTATCTATCGTCCGTCACTGTTTGTACATATCAGGTTTTAAGTGTCATGCAATTATTTTCTAGCAAAAGACATTTTGTATCTTCTTTACCCCTTATTTTATGCTTTTACCTATTATCCGCGATTTTCATTATCCGCGATATCCATGCCACCCAATTCTGCCGAGAATCGGGAGTGTACTGTATCTAAATGTACAACTGTGTTAAATATAGTGTGCGGTATGTTTCACATTTCATCTCCTCGGCTTCTTCTCTAACGGCTTCGGACGTGTACCGATTTCACCAATTTCAAAAGCAAACCATTCGTTTCAATTCCAGCAAACAGATTGCATCCAATTATATCTGCTGCGTGTTTCTTCCGTCGTTACGCGTTTCTCAGAATAAAAGAATGCGAGGCAGGGTCTTCTATCTTCCGCGGATTCGAACCGGTTTTCTTCGGATACCGTCGGAATGCTCGCTCAACCCTTTCCATGCAGAAGAACGCGGTGTTCGATTTCGGTTTGGCTCATTAGCCATTCCTTGAATAAACTCTTGCAGAAAGTACTAAAAGTCATCATATCTGGACTCTAAGATATCTCCCATTCCTTTCAATAAATATTTCTCCTTTTATTTATTTATTTTTTTATTTTTTGAATTCCTGCATAAATGCATATAAATCATAGGTCATGTCACGGATCCCAATGGGGAGGAGAAAATAAGTGAGCGAATCTCACCATATGTTAAAAATAGTGAGATTTGAAAAAAAAAAAAATACGTAAGAAAAATATTTAAAGAAAGTTCTAGTTCATAAAAGTTACAGAACAAGGACTGCCAATATTTCGCCGTTGGTTAATATTTGTTTTTTAATTTTGTTCTGGCGTCATATTTATTTTCCTTCTCGCGATTCTCTATTTTCTTTTTATTGGAAACATTGGAAATCCCAAATAAATAGCTTTTCATTTGCTAACGAGTCCAGTTTTTCCGAGTGAAACAGGAACCTTTTTGTTTAAATTAAGCAAGCATTTTATTATTTAAGCTTTTACTTAAGCAATTAATTTTACTTAATCAACTCAGGTACTAATGCGTGATCATTGACGTATGGCAGCCGAAGTTCCAATTTAAAACTAAAATGTACTACAGTAATAAACTATAAAACTAGCAATTTTACAGTTTTTTACAGTAAAGTTAGCAATTTTAGAGTTCATTGCCGTAAAATTTAGCTGTATTATACTGTAAAAACAACAGTACAGTCGACGCTCGTTATAACGACCACACGTTATAAAGACCATCCTAATATAACGACAGATGAGAAATCCCCCAACTGTATCCCAATATACTCTATGTTCTACCTCTTATAGTGACCACTCGTTATAAAGACCGTTTTTTGTAGGACAGAGACGGTCGTTATATCGAGCGTCGGCTGTATAATACTGTCAGCAGAGGTTTCAGAAATTAGCAATTTTACAGCTTAGTACTATAAAAGTAGCAATTTTACAGTTCATATTGTAAAATTAGCAATTTTTAACTTATTACAATAAAATTAGCTGTATTATATTGTAAAAGGGTCATTTCATATAAAATCAACAATTTTTCAGAAATCTTCGTGCCGTACCATTTTTGATTTTGATCATATTTGGTAGATAATATGCACCAATATTCTGTACCTGTAAGAAAACATTTTCGCGAGCAGTAGGAGAAAAATTGAGGCGCGCGTAACATAAAATGCAAAAGCGCTTGCAGTGAAATACAAATTTTTCATTTATTTGGAAAGGCTGACACCGCAGCAATATTAAGTTTTAGAAAGCCGTAATTATACCTTATTTCATAAAGAAAATACAGTTGCATTATTTTATTTTTCGATATTAATTGCCAAATTCATATAGAGTGGAAAAATATTTTTTGAAATATCACTTCTAAATCTATAATTTGAAATATCACTTCCAATCCTATACTCTAAGTGGGACTGCGTTTTTAGGACTAGGAAAAAAAATTAAACTGTTATCGCCCCAAATACAATTATGCTCCAAAGTATTAATGCTTTACGCGAATTATGACAGATAATTACTTTATTATTTTTAAAGTACTCGGTCTGGACTGCCAATTACGAGTTTACGGAGAAACACTCTTATAGGGTTAGGGAAGGAAGAATATATTAGTCTTACCAATTTAATCTGTCTGTAGGCATTTTTAAAGTATCGTTTTTCGCTCTTAATGTTTACTTTTAGCTGTTCGTCATCTTATCCGATAGGTAGGATGAGATTTAAAAGGAACCCTCTATTTTTGATGACGCATTTTTACACTTCAAAAAGAGGCAATCAGAGTTTCAGTTTATTTCATTTTTTATTTTTTTAATCAAACTTAACCAGCAAAGAAGTCGTGGGTTTGAGTTTAACATTTCAATTCACATCATAAAGCAAGACATTTTTTTTTAAAGCTTAGTATTGTCATGTCATCTACGCCCCCGCTTTCTTCTACTTATTTCTTGTGTATGATTCCGATAAATACTTCAGTTTTATATTTTTACTAGCGGCGTGGCCCGGCTTTGCACGGCCTAACTTGAAAATAAAAATTATGTCAAGTGACATGTGTCTAAGGCCCCTATATATACGAGCCGGCGCATCAAGATTAAGTTTCACCACTTTGGATCCAGCGCATGTTTGTGTGTTTGAGTGGTTGTCTTTTCTGGCCAGTAATCGCGTTTTGGTAATTTTTCACTGTGAGCAATTATTAGCGGCACGTGGATTTGGCAAAGCTTAGCAATGTGCCAAAACTTTTTTCTGGTAACCCTACTTCGCAACAATGAAAATTTGAAAGTAAAAGTTAAGGAATTGGATCCAAAGTGGTGAAACTTAATCTTGATGCGTCGGCCTGTCTATATAGCGGCTCTACATGTGTCTAAAGAAGTCCCGATTGATTTCTAACTTAAACTTTCCCCACAAGCAGAAAAGCTGGAAAAATATAACATTTTGAATCGATTTGAGCCTTGAACGTTTAATACGAAATGTGGAAATGATATTAGCAATTCCAACTATCTGCCAGAGAGTTGAGTTGATACACTAAATACTCGATTGGATTGATGAAAGCCTTCGAAAATGGAGTTTTAAATTGAAATTACAAAGACAGAATCAGGTCTAAAATTGAAATAAAAACATAACTACCCATCGGATTTTGTTGAAACTGGTCTCTAAACCTTCCCAGTACCAAAAGGAACAAACGGTGAAAATTTCAACCAAATCTCCCGGATAGTTTCTGAGATCTTAGGGAACACACACATATACACATTTACCAACATTCATTTTTATAAGTATAGATTCAGATAATTCGTAACCCTAAACATCGCTGATGATTTATCCCACTTTTTTGTGATACTTGGAAACTGTTCACAAAAAAAATCACATTCTTCATCCCGATTTTTCCCCATTTTTTTTTTCTTCACCTAATGAGATTTCTCCCCGCCATAAAAACTTCCGAAACCATTATTCCCGCCTTCCGAAGGAGAAACGGCTCCTCCGCTTCCTCATCCCCCCCCCCCCGAGACGGGGACATTTTCCCTAAGAAAGGGAAAAATTCTCGAGGACAAGTGTAGCGAATCTCCCCCCTCTCTGAGATAGAGATTTCTTTAGAAAGTGTGTCACACAGGTCTGCGTAAATAAGGCGAGTATAAATGTCAAGGCTTGAGAGCGTCGTTTTTCATTCTCTTCTTCTTTTTCGTGATGACACTTTTGCCTCCCGTGTCTTCATCTTTTGGGGAGTATGGAGTTTTGCGAATCTTTCTGGCCAAGTCTGAGTTTAACCCATTAATGCCTGATATTTTTTTTTCAAAAATATTTTGTATACTGGTTACAAATAGTGTTTAATGGACGGGAAAAATAATTAAAAACATATCATGTAAAAAAAAAATTATTAAAAGAAAAATCCTCCTTAAAAGGAACGCTAGGCCCCATAGGGTACATACTTTTTTCCAAAATTTTTTTTTCTGCATACGATATGATATTTAAAAAGACATTTTATAAGCAGAAGTAAAAGCAGCAACTAACATAAACTGGGAAGCTGGGAATCATTTTTAAAACGTAGCTTTTTGTTCTTAAGATTGAACGATGTAATCCTTGATAAAGATCATATTAAAACGGCTGCGGAACACGTTTTACAACGGTTATGTGCTGCAATCTGTTAATACTGAATTGAAAAAATACCAAAGTAATAATTGAACACAATTATTTTGTTGAAACGTTCATTTTTGGAAAATTCAGATACACTTTTTGGACACTAGGCATTAGTGAGTTAAACTGTTTAAGGATTCAGGGAAATGGAGTTGAGTTCGCTTTGTGAAATTGAATATTCATGTCGCCCAAGGGCGCCCATAATCGGGGGTAAATGGGGGGTCTAACCCGCCCCCCCTCCATTCAATTCTCTTTTTTTCGGCTACATATAAAAACATTTCTTCTAAAGCCATTAATGAAGTTTTTTAAAATAACGAACTTTAAAAATTCTAATCTGCACTGAAACTGCTCTCCATGCGGAAAAAATATCCTAATAAACTATGGGGAAAATATCTGAGCCTCTTAAACTTTCGCATATGGGCGCACATGATGTCGCCATCGTGTCTCGTGCTACAACTGTCCTCAAAATTATTTAAATTTATATCTTTCGACTCTTGTCTCTATATCTATATATATATAAAGATGACGGTGTTTGTATGTTTGTTTGTTCGTTTGTAACCGCTAGCCAGAAGCCCCCACAGCACCTACAGACCTGAAACTTGGCTCAAAAATTCGAACGTATTTGGCGTCGTGAAGTTTGGCAACAATCGGGAAATTTACCAAACCTCCCAGCCACTGAAATCTTGCTTTTTTGAGGGTCACTGTTAGATTGTAATCACTTCAAAGAGATGGTGCGAAAGACATATTTCTTGCCTTTTGATGTTCACATTAAAATCATGGAAGAATGGTTGTGGCTGAGCTACCTGACACAATCGGTTCCCTATGTTAATAAATTTAGATTTAGCGTCCAATTTTACATTGAAATTACGGTTAAATTGGTGAGTTATATTAAATTTCAAGGGCAATATTGCTATGTTCGTTGAGAGTTTTCGAAAATCTTGGCACTACAGTTGTGGCAAAAGTTCCATTGAAACGTAAAAATTTTGCTAAAAATAAATAAGTTCGTCACACACACACACACACACACACACACACACACACACACACACACACACACACACACACACACACACACACACACACACACACACGAAAAGAAGAAAAGTCTTAAGAGGGAGTTAAACTTTATTTAGTTAACTTCCTTTACATTTATTGCACGGGCATCGCCATGCGGGTACTGCTAGTCTAGATATATAAAGATGACGGTGTTTGTTCGTTTGTAACCGCGGGCCAGAAGCCCCCACAGCACCTACAGACCTGAAACTTGGCTCAAAAATTCGAACGTATCCCAGTAAAATGCACCTCGAAAGCCAAATTTTTAATTTCGAATTAGTTATTTTTAAATTAATTAATTAGTCTCATTTTCGGTGCATCCGCCATAATTGAGGGGGGGAAACCTTCCCCCACCCCGAAACATTATATATCTCCTATATAACCTCCCTCGCCTTATATATAACCTCCCAGCCAGTGAAACACTACTTTCTCCAAATCAAAGAAAAATAAAATGCTCTGGTGAGGACCAGCAGTTGTTCGCAGTCTAAAGAGTATTTTATTGCATGTTTAAAACATGTATTTAATGCCGCCATCACTAAATTTTTAACAATAATAGTTCCATTCTGACATTTTCGGTAACACCGCTATTCAGTTACCCTTCGTATTTGGCGTCGTAAAGTTTGGCAACAATCGAGAAATTTACCAAACCTCCCAGCCAGTGAAATCTTGCTTATTTGAGGGTCACTGTTAGATTGTAATCACTTCAAAGAGTTGGCGCGAAAGACATTATACTTCTTACCTTTTAATGTTCACATTAAAATCATGGAAGAATGGTTGTGGCTGAGCTACCTGACGACAATCGGTTCCCTATGTTAATCAATTTAGATTTGGCGACCAATTTTACATTGAAATTACGGTTAAATCAGTGAATTATATCAAATTTCGAGGGCAAAATTGCTGTGTTCGTTGAGAGTTTTCGAAAATCTTGGCACTACAGTTGCGTCAAAAGTTCCATTGAAACGTAAAAATTTCGCTAAAAATAAATAAGTTCGTCACACACACACACACACACACACACACACACACACACACACACGAAAAGAAAAAAAGTCTTAAGAGTGAGTTAAACTTTATTTAGTTAACTTCCTTTACATTTATTGCACGGGCATGGCCGTGCGGGTACTGCTGGTATATATATAAAGATGACGGGCTTTATTTGTTTGTAACCGATGGCTAGAAGCCCCCACAGCACCTACAGACCTGAAACTTGGCACAAAATTCAAGCGTATCCCCGTGATCTGCACCTCGAAGGCCGAATTCTAAATTTTGAATGTTATTTTTAAATTAATTAATTAGTCTCATTTTTGGTGTATTTCGACTAATTTAGGGGGGAGAACTTCCATCACCCCCTAACCTTATACATGAATGGAAAAGGGTTTTTTCTAAAAAAGAAAAGTTTTTGTACGTTTCGCTCCGTTTATTACGACAGGAGATATTAATTACTCAAAAACAAACCCACATGTGAAACTAATTAAAGCATATTAACCTATTAATGCCTAGCGTCCCTTTTTAGGGTCGGTCCAGAAGAGAGTCTGAATTTCCCCAAAATGAACATTTGAACCAAATAATAGTGTTCAATGAGTACCTCGGTATTGTTTTAATTCGTTACTAACAGATTGCAGCACATAACCATTGTAAAGTGGCATTGTCTGCAGCAGTTTTAATTATGATCGTTATCAAAAATGACATCGTTCACAATCTCAAGAAAAAAAGCTATGTTTTCAAAGTTATACCCAGCTTCCCAGTTTATGTTTATTGCTGATTTTATTTCTTTTTAAATATTATATACTAGGCAGAAAAAAAAAAATAGTAAAAAAAGTCAATAACATTATGTAAAATATTATATCGTAGGCAGAAAAAAATTTTAGTAACAAAAGTATGTTCCCTCTGGGGTCTATCGTAACTTTTTAAGGACGATTTTTCTTTTCTTAATAAAAAAAATATTTTTTACGTAATATTTTTTTTTTTATTTTTCCTGTCCATTAAACACTGTTTGTAACCAGTATACAAAATACCTTTGGGAAAAAAAATGTCAGGCATTAATGGATTAAAAAAAGAGTGGAGCTGTTTTCTTTCGTACGGTTTCCATAGAGACCAGTCAAAATTTCCAAATTTGATACGCCTATTTTAAAGTAACCGAGTATCGTCTAGACATATTGTACACTGCCAGGCTAGATTTGCCCCGACTGTAGTGCATTTATTTGAATGTGCCTGGTTTCGCCCTGAGCTGGGGAGAAACAGATCCCGAGTTATGAAAGGCCGTTAGCTCCCCGAAATAATCTCCGAAGGTTTGACGGCTGTCATCTGAAGCTCCAAAGAGGGCCCAACAGAGGGATTCGTGTTTGGAGTGTCACTTTTTTTTTAAACTCCCGCCAAAGCCGATACCCCCCCCCCCCTCTCTCTCCCGGAAGGTAAAGAGGGATTCTCAATCATCAGTATTTGTGCCCCCATTTCCCCTTCAAGTGTCGGAAGAGGTATTCTAAACCTTCGCGCTTTTTTTTTTTTTTTTGGCTTGTGGAACTTTACACTGACGGCTGGTCTGCAGGAATGCCGGTGATTTGTTCTTTTTTCGCGCGTTTTTTTATTTTTTTTTTACATTTCCGTGCAGTTGTCTAGAGGAGGATCATTGATCAACACATGTAAGAGGTTTTGTTCGTGCAACCGATTCGGTACTAAATATCGAGCCATCAGCAGAAGCAATGCATACTTTTTTAGCACATAAAACTGATTTCTAAAAGCAAAGTATGCCCCTCTCATCAGATGAAATAGACACGTAGAAATAAATAAAAGAATAAATTAAGTTGTAGCACCTTTTTAAAAAATGTAGCAGTTATAGTTCTTCCACAGAAAAATTCCTCAATCGTTTTCAAAAAAAAAAAAAAAAAACTCTTTCGTTCAAAAATTTTTTGAATTTCATTTTTAATCCGTTTCTAATTAAGCTTAAATTTCCCCGTAAGCGTTAATGTTAAAAAAATTTTTGAACTGTTCAAAATTGAATGAAAAATTGTTCAAATTGCAAAGTGAAACATGGGAATAAGGTGTCTTCGCAGAGATCTTTTGAACAAAAAAAAATTCAATTCAGACTGTTCAGTGTTCACTCAAAAGTTATTAGGTGGGGGCAGGTTGTTTGAACGGTTCAATGTTGAACGAAAAATAGTTCAAATCGAAAATTTAAATACGGGAATGAAGTATCCTTGATGAGAGCTTTCGAACAAAAAAAAAGTTTGTTCAAATCGGACTGTTCCTTCAAAAGTTATTAGGGGGGACAAACAGACAGACCGACAGACACACACAATTCCCCACCTCAAAACCCTACTTTCCAATTTTTAGTTTTTCAATATTTATTTTATTTATTTACTTTTTTCTTTTTTTGACTTTTTTTAAGATGCATTAAGCCACTTCTAATGCTTTTTTCGTCTTTCTTTTATTTTAACAGAAGAGTAGGCTAAAAATCATCACAGATCAATAATACATTTAAGTTTGATTTCACGTTGTCCTTCACGCCTATTTTACTAACCACGTTGTCACAAAAAATAGGATTTGACATGTTGCATTTTAACCCGTGCAACCGTCGGGCCTATCCACTAGTAATAATGTACGTACATCGGCTAGCATTCATCGCCCAGTCTGCCAGGGCGGGCAAGGGACTGGGCGGGGCAGTAGTGCAAAAGCTGGCCTGTTTGCGAGGGGCTGAGGGTGGTAGTATTTTTTTTCAGAGTTTATTCATTTTGGATCTTTAAACTTTAAAGATTAGCTGTAATCAATCAATCGCAAGAGCTTAGTCAAAAATAGTGGGGTGTCCGATTGAATCGAGACCTCTGATAAAATCTGTACCTCAGAACCAGACTAACGTAAGTCCATTTTCGTCATTTTTCAGTAGAGGGGAAAAACAATGTATTCGACAATCGTTTTTCCCCTCTACCGAAAAATGACGAAAATGGACTTACGTTAGTCTGGTCCTGAGGTACAGAAATGGTACACAATCAATCCCGATTTTTTATTGGTTTTCTTGGCTAAAAATGACGCAAATGTTACGTGAATTGGTTCAAACCACCTTTTCTTTTGGAGAGTCCCTCAAACTCCAAGGTGAGTTTCCCAAAAATCCTCCCCCCCCCCCCCCCCAACTGCAGCAAAGACCAGCAGCAATACCGAGTATATCATCCTTCACACGGCAATCCAACCCGGAGAGAGGGTCAAGCCTAATAGAGGGCAGTCGGTGCGAAAAATCAGCCGACTGGATAGAAACCGGTGTGACTCCCTGTTCTCGAAAGAAAGTGGGAAAATGCACACGGACGGGTTCCTTCTTTTTTCTCTCCCCGGCTGAAACAATAACACGCTCTAATGGCGATTGCCCCGGGGCCCCATCGGAGGAGAGAAGAAGCCAATGGGGCTAGCCCGGACGCTCTAATTGGCTTTCCATGCCGTCGTCTGCTGGGAAGGGGGTGAGAGAACGTGCGGTCAGTCGTCGTGATGGGAATAACGCGATTAGTCTGTTTGTCTAATGCCGGCACTGATTGTTTTCGCTCCGTCTTGATGTAATAACGAGCCGATTAGCGGTAGCTTTTCCAAACGGCCCGTAACTCAGGCCGT
>JAXGGA010004996.1:0-62500 GCA_038373865.1 Uloborus plumipes | reverse complement strand
CTGGGGGAAAAAAACC
Source organism: Uloborus plumipes (assembly GCA_038373865.1). Taxonomy (NCBI): domain Eukaryota; kingdom Metazoa; phylum Arthropoda; class Arachnida; order Araneae; family Uloboridae; genus Uloborus; species Uloborus plumipes. Next base: position 62,484 of record JAXGGA010004996.1, on the reverse strand, counting down.
ACATAAATGTACAACATTGAATAAAATCACTTTGGTTTGTAATAAAAGTAATATTGCAATCGGCAGTCAGTACGAAAGAATACGTAAAACTCATAAATTTCGAGATCAACTTCATTCAAGGGGGTCATTAGGTCCGTCATTCAGGAGGTCGGTGCAGGGGTATTGCCCCCCCCCCCTTCCGGTTTTTTGGTGCAATTTTGCATTGAGTTTGTATACTTTATAGCAATTTAATGGATGCAGTTGAAGGATATGACCATATATGCAGTTCAGAAACTAAAGTTACTAGTTTTGAAACATTTTATACCATGGAAAATTATATTGTATTCGTCAGGGTGTGTTTGTGGGGGATGATGCTTTTCCAATATGTTTTACATATTTGTTTGAATAAAGCAATATTTCCCCGCATGTTTAGTGTTTCTTTTTTGCATTCGCTAATAACATATAATTATCATTTCTGTCTGTCGATTGCGGATTCATAATTGTCACTCTGCATATGCTTGAATATCAAATTTTTTTTATTGTAAAATTGGTATCCACTACTATTAATCTGTGTGCGATGTAGCTTTGCAATCAGAATAAATTAATGTCTGTGAGAAAAATTAAATACTAGTAATAAAATTCTGCGTTATATATACACCACAATTAAATGCAATGCGTGTCAACCGAATATCAATCAGAAATTGCGAAAAAAAAATTTAAATTCAATCTCACATCGGGAAAAAAGACCGATTTTTTTTTTTTTTTTTGAAGAAAAATATCTTTGAAAGACGCACTGATAAAAAATTATATGAACTTGTTAAAAAGCTTTTTTTTTTTTTGTGTGTGTTTCCCCCTCTACCAAACTTTTTATTTGGGAGGGGGGTCCGGAGCGGAGCAGGTTTTGAACCTGTTCCGCCACGTGGAACTGAAACAGGTTGCACCTGTTCCGGCTGGGGAACTATTTTTCCCATCTGTAATCACAGGTAGCCATGAACTGAGTAACAGCTCCAGGATTCAAGACATGAACTCATTCCAAGCTTCTCGGCATTTAGGAGATGCTTGTTTCAGGAAATGACGCGTCATTAAGAAACACGTCTTAAGGAATGATGTATTGCAATTTATATTAAAAGTAGTTTTGAAACAAACTGGTGGGTAATCGACGCTGTGCTAAATAATTCCAAGTCTTCAATGCTATTCTCTTCAATTTAGCATGGCATAAAAATAAACAGCACTTTCTTAATCTTGATCCTTTGCACTCGAGGCCTTTTTCGCTTGCGCGAACCAGCAACTCGAGACGATTTCGGCCAAATTCGGCGAACACATTAATCCGTCGGAAATCGATGTAAGTTCATTATCCAAAGCGGCAAACTCGAATTCGTCCGAAATCGAGCTGATCTGATCTTCCTCCATATTTTTAGGGTTTTAGTTACAAAAGACCACAGCGTCGTAGCAGCGTAGTTCGATTTAAAGTTTTAAAACACTCGGGCGCCGCAGCAGCGCCGATCGAGTTGCCACTTCGAATCGGCCGGGCGCCGCTCGAGTGCAAAGGGTTAATTTGGAATCCAAATGACGGTGTAAAATTATTCTTTGCTGTAACACTGAAAACAAGTACGTTATATAGTCGTAAAATTGAAGCTCGATTGTTTGGACCTCGGCGTCGGCGTCGATTGCAAATAAGTAAAAGAAAAAAATAGATCTTTTTATGACTTGCACTGCTCCTAGTTAAGTTATGTGAAGACTAAGTCGTTGTACATTTTTGTTCATATAGAGAAATAAGTCGACATATATATATTAATATTATGTATTAATAAACTTGTAGATTTTATTTTTTAATGAAGAAATGGCGCATAAGAGTTAATTTTATTTTCCTTCGATTTGACGTTTTGAAGAAAATAGTATTCTTTTTTGTCAAAATTAAAAAAAAAATCCATCTTCGTTTAGGCTGCAAAATAGAGAATTAAAAAATAACTAATAATAAATATATCAAACCGGTCGTCTGAGTTCAGGTCTTATTTCATGAGGTAGCGCCATCTGTTGGACAGTCAAGAAAAGAATTTAATGGTGAGAGTAAGACAGCAAGGGGAATAAAACTCCCAACTCTTGAAAATAATTGAAAAGAAATGGATGCAGATTTTATTTTTAATGTTGATACGTTTTTGGACACATGCAAAGGCCCCTCAAAGTGTTTTAAACTACTCCTTTAGCTTATATTAACCTTCCCCACATCAGCAACTGAATTTATACCATATTTAAAATATAAAAAGGGGTTTTTTAATTAAACTTCAAATGCTGGTAACGATGCACAAAAAAAAATGATGAATTTGAAAAGGATATAAATTAACAATACTTTACATACAGTATGCAGTAATAAAATGAAATACAGTAGCGATGTACAGTAGATACATGAAAAGAAATATAATTAATTATACTGAATATCAAATCGTTATCAGTGGTCTCCTGCATATAGAGGCTTTTTACCTTTTCTGTCTCTGTAAGGATGTTCCCCCTTCACCTTCACCTTCACAAGAATTTAAATCGGGCATACAGAGAAGGCGTTGCTCTTTTACCCGAGTTCAGTCGAATAGTTCATCAGCATTGTTACTTGGAGCCTATGCGGCATCATCGGTCGTCTCCACCTTAGGGGCGGAGCGAAAAAAAAAGAGCGGGGGCTGTGAGCAAGTTTCATCGCAGGGTGGCTTCACCGGTCGGCCTTACGGCTTCGCGGCGTTGTGGAGATCGAGGAACTTCTGCAGCTGGGTGAAAAGATCCAGGGCTCGGTCCAGATTGGTCGTTTTCTTCCCCTTTTTCGGCGGCCGGGCGCTGGGCTTCGGTCGTCGGGGGCGGGTCCTGCTCATGGCAACTTGGATGGGTCCTCCGGTGGCTTTCGGCAGGTCCTACTGTCGTGGTCACCGGCACATTTGTAGCATCGTGGGGGCAGCGTACAGTTCTGAGCCGAGTGAAAGAACCCCTCACAGTTGAAACACTGCACAGGGTGTGGCGTACCTTTGCGCTGTTTCTCCACTCGAACCCGATAGTATGCGATTTTAACTGGAAGATGTCCGGAGCATCAGACTCCTTTCTCAGCAACACCAAGAAGAGCGGGATGGGGGCGAAGCCCTTCTCTCGTCCCCTGTGCAGCTGGATCACCTTGTTAACCGGGAACTGTAGTTCCTCAAGTTCGGTGCGGATCTGCTCGGTGTCCATGTTGATGGGAAGTCCACGTATAATTGCCTTGAGCGGGCGCTCAGAGTCTAACCTAGTAGAGTAGTGGGGGAGTTTCCTTTGCTCAACGGCTCTTTTGATGGCGGAAAAGTCCTCCGGGGTCTCAGGTGTGATGTGCAGGGTGTTCCCTGTCACCGTAACGGTGATGTTTTCTTTGGTGTTGATTTGTAGCTCGTCCTGAAGGGCTGTCGGCTCTTTGACGTCAACTACGCTGATTTTAGGTTTTCTGGTTCTCTTTGGTTTAGATTGTTTGGCCTTTGCCTGAACTTTAGGCTGATCAGGCTCACATTCCTTTCTTTTGCTAACGTCCAAATCTTATTGATGAAGGCGTTTTGGATGATCTGGAGGTTGAAGTAATCTTCATTGTGCACTGCAGTTTCTACTGAGGTCATTCCGGCTACGGCTTTATCGATAGACGTTCTGGTGGGGGCCAAGCACGGCCTACTAGAGGGAGGGGCCAGTTCGTAAGAAAGCTCTCGACCTCTGACGTCATCAAGAGTAGGGTCAACTTCCCCACCGAGGGACGAGAGATAGCGAGGGAAGGTGGAATCCGCGTGTAGCTATGGCGGTGTTTGTTTCTTCGTCTGAAGTAATGTTTTAGTTATTTTGTGTTTACTAATCCTACTATTAGCTGGTATATTGTGCAAAAATTTCATGCCTTTCACCTGCAGTGTCCCTGGATGTTCAGGGAATTATAAAAACAAGGAAAAAGTCTCCGTTTTCAGCTTTCCTGCTGACGAAGAGCTGAAGAAAAAATGTCTGCACGCTATTCGGCGAAAAGACTTCACTCCTTCAAAAAATGCTAAGGTAAGATAGATTTTGTATTTGTTTTCTTTTGTAGTATTGTTATTAGCAGCATTGAGCAAAAGCAAATAAGGATACATTTCTGTCAACAGAGCTCAACCGATTTATGTGTATGCAATATTGTTTTGTTTTCATGCAAAAGCATTGGAAATAAAAATTTTTAGTTAATGAGTAACATATTTCATTTATAAATTCCGAAATTTTTAATATGCTTGATGCTTGGATACTTAAATTTAAGTTCTACTGATATATATATATATATATATATATATATATATATATATATATATATATATATATATATATATATATATATATATATATATATATATATATATATATATATATATATATATATACAGGGTGTCCACTCCAATCGTGGACCAATAGCTAATTTCTAAACCGTTAGAGATAAGCATATAGTTTATTTAGGAAAAAATCTCTAAATTACGAAAGGAATTTTGAGTCTATTGAATGTTTTTCAAAAAATCAAATTTTGAAAGAGTTACGAAATTTAAATTTTTTTACAGCCCCCCAGTTCTATCAATCATATTTAGAAAAACATTCTTGACACTGTAACGTTTAACACTAAACAAAAATCACTCTTCTACGACAAAAATTGACCGAGTTATGACATTTTGAAAAATCAAGATTTTGAAAGAATTCGCATACGGTCCCTTAAGCGAACTCTCGATGACGTCATGAAACAATGCAAAATCTTGATTTTTCAAAACGTCATCACTCGGTCAATTTTTGTGGTAGAAGAGTGATTTTTTTTTAGTTTTAAACGTTACAGTGTCAAGAATGTTTTACTAAATATGATTGATAGGGCTTGGGGGCTGTATAAAAATTTAAATTTCGTAACTCTTTCAAAATTTGATTTTTTGAAAAATATTGAATAGACCCAAAATTCCTTTCGTAATTTGGAGATTTTTTCCTAAATAAACTATATGCTTATCTCTAACGGTTTAGAAATTAGCTATTGGTCCACGATTGGAGTGGACACCCTGTGTATATATATATATATATATATATATATATATATATATATATATATATATATATATATATATATATATATATATATATATATATATATATATATATATATATATATATATATATATATATTTGCACTTAAAAATATATGTTATTACGTGTTATAGTTACTATTCTAACTTTTTACATATACTTAAGTTGTATCATCATTTGCTGTCACGGCTTTAGTGATGCATCTTTGTTATGACTATAGAGCTTCATTTACAAATAATTTTAGCAGTTTGGGAATTATTAATAAGTTTATTCATTAATATTCATCAGAATCACTCATTTTTATTGCTAATATTTTCTTCAAAAAGTTACAATAGTCAACAATAAAAGTCAGTTCATATACAATATGATTTAAAAGAATACTTAATGAAACTGTTTAAAAGCTTTTGTAGACCCTTCCTACAATGCCCAGTATTCATAAATGGACAGGGACTTGCTAATTATTCTGTTCACCTCTTAATTCACACCAGAAATAGTACTTTGAACTTAGTACACAGACAAAATTACTTCTGTGCTCTTACAAAAACAACGTAAATATTGACTGTGTAGTACTTAATTCTGTACTGTCATAATTTAAGTAGCAATACGTGTTAACTACTTATATTAAACAGATAAGTTCTTTCCTTCATATGCTTAATTTTTTTTTATGTTGTTGGCATTCATAAGAATGATGAATATAAAACTCCCCTAACTTCTGACAGCGATAAGAAAGTGATATTTCTAACTAATTTCTTGAAATGGTTAAAAGAATGGAAGGAAATGAAATGTGATGTAGGTGCTTTAACTAGGGAAACCCATACGGCCTTGACAATAACTACGAATGGATTAATTAAACTTGCTCAGTATTGTAAAGATAAACTTAATATGCCATACATTTTGCCCGGGAAATTCCAGACTGATAATTTAGAGGCAAGGTTTAGCAAGTATCGTCAACTTGGAGGCGCGCAATACCTTATATCGTAAGATAAGTTTTTGAAATTGAAAAAAAATTACGAAATGAATCTTTGCTGAAAATGGGGATCACAAGCAAAACATTTGGGTTTTGTCCTGTAGAGGATTTTGAAAATGATGAGAACACAGAAGACATAACTTTAGTTGATGAATTATTTAAAGTAACAATTTCTGAAAAGGACCTAAAAAATCTGGACAGCCAGTTACTAGTAATAACATATTTAGGGGGATATTGTGTTCGTAGTTTATTTAGAAAATTCCGATGTAATTATTGTTTGGAAAATCTATCTTTAAATCAATGTGAAATTACTGAGAACCATAATTTAATTAAAAGTGTTGACAGAGGAAGATTATTTTATCCAGAACAAAAAGTAATTGATGCAATTGCAATAAATTATGCAGTTATAGAAAAATTGTGCAATGAGCATGAAGAAATATTTTTAAAATGTAAAAATCAAAGGTCGGTAGCATATAACTTAACCTACAGTTTCTTAATTGAAAAAGAAATACTAGGGGATGAGACATGTTCCAATGGACATACTGATGAAAATAATTTTAAAGTGATCATTTGGGCGGCAACCAATGCTTTGTTAAATAATTACTGTAAAATGAAAAATGATTTCTTAATTATGAGTGTAAAACAAAAAAACAAAGAAAAGGCCAAGGAAAAAAAAGGTTCAAATGAAAAGAATAAAAAAGTAACCAAAGAAGGTTCTGTTGCAGTTAATGTATGTAACGAAAATGTAAAAATTCCAAAGAGCAAGAAATTAAGCACGTTTACAAAAAAATTGCAATCAAAAGTGAGTTTTATGAGTATTTGCTATTTGTTTATGTATTAATAAAAATTTTATGTTGCTGCATGTGTTGTGTGTCTTTTAGTTCTGTCTTTTACAAATTAACAAAATATTTTAATGAATATTTAAAAATTTTGAATTAATTGTGCTTATAAAGCAATCATTCGTTTTATTAAAGTGATGTTTATTCGGGTTGAATGTAGTAATATTTTTAAAGAACTCGTTTATTGTTACTAATTATAATTAAATTCTAATGCATAATATTTTTTGCTAATATATAAGACAACGATAAATTATTAAATATTGACCAAAACAGACAACGTTGCAGGTAATTTGAACCATGTATTCTTAAAGTTTTGATCGATAAGCATCTTTTTTAAAGGAATTAAAACTATCGGCAAATATTTTCATGCAATGAGAAATTCTCGAAAGTAAAATTCTGTTTTTCACAAATGAAAATAAAACGATGTTTTCCTCTCGTAAGCGTAGCTAGCTCAGCAGCGATAGCCCTACTCGACATGACGTCACGCGCTTCCGCTCTGGCCCCTTCCTCTAGTTGGTCGTGGGCCAAGTCATCCAGGGTTTAGGCTTCGTCTATAATTTTCATCACCTCCTCAGGTGCGAATCCGGCTTTAGTTAGTTTTGAGCTACACGACAATCCTAACGCGGGCAAGAAGTCCGTGCGTCTGACGTAGGCCTCGCTTCCGGTTACTTCGCTGACGGGGGAGGCCCCCGCCGGTCCTAAAAAGGGCCGCTTTTCACCTTCCGCTTTCGACAATCCTGCGCTTTCCGGTCATCTCAGAGGAGAGGTCCTTCCTGTTGGAGCTCTCCTCGCGGTATCGCTCGCAATCCTAAATGTTGATTTTAACAATTTGTACAACAACATAAAAATATGTTAGTGGTTGCTATTTTTTTTTTTTGACATATTTTAATTCTCGGAAATTCTAAGAACTATAGAACTAATCTCTCTATCCTAATATTTTTTCATTTTACGGCATAAGAACAAGAAAATATTCTTTTATCATCTGTTTTTTAATGATTGAGTGTCAGACAGTGAGTTCAAATAAGACCTGGAGAGATGATCCAAATTTTGGATAAACACTGGAACTGGACGTAACGATCGCTGAAGATTGTTAGAAACATAGATGCTGTCCTAAAACTCACAGCTACGTAAAGTAGCTCTTGGCTTCGAGTGGTTAAATCCCGGGATATGACGTCACGCATCATCACACGTTGTGCTGCCATCTAATGAACTCTACGGGAACTCAACAATAAGCTGAAAGCGTCTAGAACACACCTCACTTTTTTCACCCGGTGGTTGAGTGTATATATTTTACACTCACCCACCCCAAAACACAGAATTGTATATCTAGTGAACTCTACGGGAACTCAACAATAAGCTGAAAGCGTCTAGAACACACCCCACTTTTTTCACCCGGTGGGTGAGTGTATATATTTTTAATATTAAGTCTTATATATTTTTAATACAATTAGAAAAAAAACGGCCCTTTTTCGTATCATTTTCAATCACTGTTGGTAGAATGAATATAAAGTACTGTGAGAATTTTTAAAACTTGCTAATATATTTCTAACTACCTGGTAACCGAGCCCAGCTCGGCTAAAAAAAAATAGATGTTTAGAATCATATTTTATTCTTAAAGTTCGAAGTACTTATTTAGATAAACTTGAAAAGCATTTTTATGTCCTTGGTTGCAATTACGCATTTAAAACAGCCATAATTTATTTTAAAAAGCACAACCTTATTTGGACAAGATATCACTATCACGACATTATTTAAACGACACGCATCATAAAATCACACCACAATAACTTTTATTTGATCTAAATCCCCTATATAGGCGAGCCGACGCATCAAGATTAAGTTTCATCACTTTGGATCCAGTGGTTGTCTTTTGAATGGTTGGCCTTTGAGATGGCTTTTGAATAGTTGTACTTTCTAGCAAGTATTGCGTTTTGGTAATTTTTACCATTAGCAATGATTAGAACGTATACTTAGCAAAGCTTGGCAATGCACGAAACTTTACTCTGGTAACCCAACCTCGGCAACAATGAAAAATTGAAAGTAAAAGTTAATGAATGGATGCTAAGTGGTCCAACTCAAGTTTGATGCGTCGGCCTGTCTACATATAGCGGCTCAAATTTGATCGATCTGTAACAATTCTAACGTTGTCAAAACTCGTGTGCCAAATGTCATAGAAAAAATGCTCCTGTTGGTGACTTTTTAAAAATGCGCCAAGCAGGGTCTCAAAGCACATTTTCACCGGGAAAAAGACAGTCTTGCCAGAGAATTAAAACAAAAATACTACGCCTCCTCTAAAAAAATACTACAAAATACAGGTAGTTATCAAAATAATGGAAACACTTGAGATTCATAAGAAAAATCTACCGTTTGTCGCAAAATAAGCGATCAATTGTTCTTTAACTTTAGTCATACAAAATATAGACTTCACCGGACATTTCCACATTGAAATAAAATCACCCATGCATTTGGGGGACGACAAAAAGGGGGGTCGGAAGAAAAACCGCTTTTTGACCATAACTCTTCGAAAATAGCTCGGAATAAGCTATAAATTTCAGTAGTTAATTAGCATACTATGTATAATTACTGTACAAATTTTTATGAACGTACCACTTATACTTCCAAAGATATAAAACATTTTTTAAAAAATGGCAATTTTATTTGAAGGGTTTTTGCTCATAACACGCAGAGTTTTTGATCAAACCTTATCAAAACTTCAGGAAAGATGATAAAATTCAAGAGAAAGAACATACTAAAACGGTAAATAAAAATATTAAAAATCCGATGAGATATGAACGTTAAAAGGAAATAATATTTCACGGCGCATGCGCGAACGACAGAAATTTATAACTAAAAAAATATTGTAGCCTGGTTTATACTGCATCTTATAAAAAAATTTCCAGTTGAATATCATGAAAATTGAAAAAAATATCAGCAATCTAGTGAGCTGTATTTCATTCATTCGCAGACAATACACACATAATGAGGGACAGTCCATAAAGAGCTATTTTTAAATTAAAGGCTATTGCTTCATCGTCCAAAACCAACGTTTCACTGGGTGTCCGGATACTTTTGGCCACCTACGTACAGTCATAGAAAAAAAAAAACGAAACACTCTGAATTATTCGGCTGCTATACTTGCTAAGAACAAAAGAAAGGTGTCTTCTGACATGGATGAAAGTCTTCTTTAAAACTATGTGAGTAAAATTTTGATAAGGGGCTATATACAAAGTGAAATGAACTCAAAGTCTGAATTTTCAAATGGGAACCCCTACATTTGGTTACATAATTAGGTGCAGAGGGCCAGAAGTACGCTGGGTACCAAGCGGCATCACTTTAGGACCAGTAGAACAAAAGTTATGACCGGTCAAAGATTTAGGGACCACCACCACATTTAAAAGGCTACTTTCAAGGTCGAAATTTACAAAGAGTAGACAAATCATATTTTTTCGATTAAATTACCTAAAGCTACTCGCAATAATGCGTTTGCTTTTCGTAATTTCTTAAAAATTCTAGGGTTTTGTTAAAGTTATAATATTTTTTTGAAATTTGGAAGAGAAAACCCTACTGTGTAGAGTTCAAGGGAAAAACGCAGCATTCTATCTTTTTGATTAAACAAAGATGGATGCATATTTTTAGCTACGCACTAACCGTTGCAGCAAACACCTTTTAGAGAGAGGTTACATCTTAAAAGTAACCTCTTGTATTTATATAAACTACTGTATTAGGATTGGCAAAAATGTTAAAACCGTGGCTCAGAATTTAAAAAAACGTCTAATCTTTACAAATTATTCCAAATAACCTTCCGAGACACCACAGTTTTCCATGAAAATCAAGTGTCCACGTAAAAAGTTTTCTGAATTGCTACATGTTGCATAAATGCAGACTTCTGACTAATGGACAAAAAATATGATTGTCTACCAGTTTTAAAATATTTTCAGCAGTTTTATTAGCGTTTCGCTTTCAACATATTATAACTGTTGAAAACTAAATGCTATATAAAAACGCTGAGCATGTTCTGCAACTGGTGGATAAGCATATTCCTCTTTCTTTGCATAGAAATTCCCTGCTATTGTTTCAGTTTGCACAGTTGTATATGGTCCCTAAAAATGGTGCTTTTAGCATATCTCAAAAACTGCTGGATATTTTGAGCTCCCATTTTGGATTGTCATTTGAAACCCCTTCTAGATTGTTTCTCCATCAAAATATTATATGGTTCCAGATCATCATTTTTTCAAATATTAATTTTAAAATTCATAAAAAATTCAAAATTTTATCTGAGAGGAAGTTAAAAACGTTTTTATTGTTGGGTTGGTTCATACTTCGATATAAAAAAACAAACTTTGCCGTACCTATCGTGGTTTAGGTATTATATGCCCAAGTATCAAAAATATTTTTAACATTACGGGACGGTTTTTTCTCAGTTCAATTGTGAAGCAACGGCTGGAGCAAATTTAAAACGATTTGGTATACAAAGTTAAATGATGTTGCTGATCACAAATATGCGATAAAAAAGGGGGGTTTTCATAGAAAATTTTAAAGTTGATGCCGATTTTTATATGAAGACGACCCCTTAACAACAATTTACCAATATAAATTTATAGAACACATTTTTCCTGAACAAATAACATATTACACGTGTCTCTAGTGTTAATAGTTTTTGAATGAGAGCGAGTGTTTCGTTTTTTTTTTCTATGACTGTACAAGGTCTTTTTGGACGAATAGGCGAAATGTGACTTCTGTGCCGAAAAAAATTTTCAAACTGTATACAATTTAACAGTGAAAAAAAAAAAAAAAATGCTCAGTTGCTACTACACTATTTGTGGACAACCCCTCGCCATTTATGTATTGTCTGCGATTGAATGAATTACAGCTCACTAGATCGCTGATATCTTTTTCAATTTTTACGATATTCAACTGGAACTTTTTTTATAAGATGCAGTATAAACCAGGCTACAATATTTTTGTAGTTATAAATTTCTGTCGTTCGCGCATGCGCCGTAAAAAATTATTTCCTTTTAACTTTCATATCTCATAGGATTTTTAATATTTTTATTTGCGGTTTTTGTGTCTTCTTTCTCTTGTATTTTATCATCTTTCCTGAAGTTTTGATAAGGTTTGATCAAAAACTCTGCGTGTTATGAGCAAAAACCCTTCAAATAAAATTGCCATTTTTAAAAAAAATGTTTTATATCTTTGGAAGTATAAGTGGTACGTTCATAAAAATTTGTACAGTAATGATACATAGTATGCTAATTAATTACTGAAATTTATAGCTTATTCCGAGCTATTTTTGAAGAGTTATGGTCAAAAAGCGGTTTTTCTTCCGACTCCTCTTTTTGTCGCCCCCCAAATGCATAGTGATTTAATTTCAATGTGAAAATGTCCGGTGAAGTCTAAATTTTGTATGACTAAAGTTAAAGAACTATCGATCGCTTATTTTGCGATGAACGGTAGATTTTTCTTATGAATCTCAAGTGTTTCTATTATTTTGATAACTACCTGTACTAGTGTTTGCAAACGTTGCCAAAATCAATATTGCTGAAATGCGAAATCTATGAAAATGAAAAAAAAAAAAAAAATCCGTCAAATCTTTTAATTAAGTCATTAAAGTATATTGGAAACAGGGTTGTTAGAAAAATACTGCGCTTCTTATTTGGGCCGAAAAAATACTACCGTAGTATCAAAAATACTACGTCTGGCAACGCTGGAAAAAGAACGAAACAAAAAAAGGTATGAAAACGTATCCATGGAAACAACATGAAAAGTTGATTTCCTTTGATTAAAAAATTCATTTCATCTCTATTTTCAAACGAATTTTATTCTCGAGCTCAACCATTTTATAATCGCTTGACTTGCTTTGCTGAAGGTGAGCCTTGAATTTCCGGGATTCTAAAAACAATTATTACAACTCTTCTAATGCTCGTAGAATCTTCAAACTGACATCGTTTTTAGCAGAAAATTTCAAGCTTTCGAATGACATAAGACTTGAAAATGTGTATGAAATATTTCTTTCCTATTTTATCGAATTTTCGCTAAGAATTAGAATAGAAAAAGAACGAAATAGAATTTTCGAAAAATCGCTTCATAGTGCATAACCTCATGCCACGAACTAATTTTGTGCCAAATTTCATAAAAATCGAAAGAACGGTTTTGGCGCTACGCACGTAACAGACAGACAGAAGGACAGAAGGAAAGAAAGACAGACAGACAGACCCACCTTCAGCTTTATTATTAGTAGAGATAAAAAAAGCTCAGTTTCGATAATCACCTTTCAATCAAAAAGAATAAATTAATTTTCTGAATCATAAATGTGTGTTGCTATGCTTTTAAAATTGTAAGTCATTCTTTGAGGAGAGGCCCTCTCCCCCCCCCCCATCTATCCCCAAGTACAATACTGTAACTGTGAGCGGGTAGGGGCACAAAAAGGTGGCGGGGTCAAGAGAAATACGGGAGAGGGGATCGAAAGAATGGGGCTGAGGGCGAGTTAGGATGCAGTACTTTTAAAGGGTTTTTCTTTTTTGCTAAAATTTGACTATTTGGATTGTAACATTGTTGACTTCTAAGGCCTCAAAAATCAACCTGATTGGTTGATTTTCCTCCATTCTTATGATATACCATGAAAACAGTCTGATTTTCGGAAATTTTAGCTTTCATTTTGGTAAAATTAATCAATCCACTCAGTAAAAAACATTTTTCAGTCTGTTATTACTTTCTAACCATGATAGGGGGCAGTCTCCCCCTTGCCCCCTATACGAGCATCCTATGACTAAATATTGATATATGCATATATTTTTGTATCAATCTCAACACGTCACAAATGCTCCAAAACAACCAGATAAAAAAAAGATATTGGGAAAGTTTAACAAGATGAATCAGAGATTTACCCAACAGTTTGAGAGGACTTGTAAACTTGATTTTTTAAACAACCAAAACTTCTTAACCCTTTAAATTCCGCTCTATGTTCCAAGTATAAAAATCTGAGTTGCTGCATAAAAATAGGACTCTTAGGCATCCCTTTAGGCAATGCAAAAAGAAAATTTCGAAAAAAAAATTTTTATCTACGATTTTGGGCATGTTCCCATTTGGGAACATTGGCATGTTATGTTAAGTTTTTTTCTTAAAGCTTTTAATCGATTGCGCTTTACGCTCGCTGTAGTTCTTTTGTATTTATGCATAAAATGCTTGATATAACTGATCTTATTTGACAAATTCATTTCAATTTGAAACGTTAAACATTTCAAAACATTAAAAAAAAAAAAAAAAAAAAACACACACACACACGCACACAATACGCACTTTATAAGCAAATATTGTCAAAGAAATATGTCCTTTTCATCAACGTCCAATTGTTCTCCTTTCTGCATTGCATATAGTTCTGTCATTTTCGATAAATGACCCAAATATTCTATTGGTAAAAATTTGTGGAAAATTTCAACCGGCGATAAATTTGCCAATGCTGGAAATGACTCAGTTTTTTATGGGTTTTTGTTTCTATAGTTTCATCAAAAGATGCATTTTTTCTCCAGTTAATTTTTTTTAGATGATTTTCTCTTTCTCTTGGATTTTGGAGAAGCTTCCGAGGTAGATGGGGCATCAATAATCGTCTCAGTCATCCAATGCATCGTTTGGCGATTTGCGGGTGAATAATTCTATTTGTCCGCAAACATCAGCAGGAACAACCTTACCAAATTCATTGACATTAACATCTTCTTCATCTGTTATTACGCCGGTCTCATCTGGTGGTAATTGGCAAATGTCTACTACAGAATCTGCTGATTCATCTCAGTCTGTTAGGGCTTGAAAATATTCAATAGCTTCTTGCAAAGTTAAAAACTTTTCTCTGAAACCCATTCCTTCCACTTCTAACAACACTGTCGCGATCACTTTTAGCGAAATCTCCACAAGGAGGGAGAAAAAGAGTAAAAACATTGATTGGGGTCAGGGCCGTCATTTAGGGGGGCAGGGGGGTCAATTGCCTCCCCTGACTTTGGGCAATCAATTTATTGGCATATAAGTGGGCGTGGTTTTTGCCACTTCTTGGTAAATTTTACATTGTGTATGCACCCTTTGCCCCCCCCCCCCTAGAAAAATTCGAAATGACGTCCCTGATTGGGGCCGAATCTCTGGACAGTCTCAAGTGACAAGGAAGGGATATTTATTGCTAACAGGTTGTAGCCTGAGCAGGGTGCAAGAGAAAAGCTGTAAACATCTTCATTTCTACGTGCAAAGCGATTTTTCGACATCACTCCCACCCAAAAACTGGAGACGAGGGGAGGGGAGGGGGCAAAAAGGGGAGCAGTGGAAGGTCGAAAGGCCACCCACTTTCTTTTTCAATGCGTCAAATGAGGTTGTTTTCAATTCCAAGGCTTTCACTAATCATATAACCGAACTTAGGAAGCGGCGTGAATTACCGGATTTTGTATAGCGTTACTTGCCAATGTTCCCAATTGGGAACAACGAAGTTTGATCGCTTATAGGAGCTACATTTTTGCTTTAATTTTTTTATTTGTCATGTTAGGTCATTAAAAGGATCCTTATTTATGGTTACTTTAGAATCTCAAAAAAGTTGAGCCTTTTTGAAATTTTTTAGAATTTGTTTTTTCTGTCTCCGTGAAAATCCATAAAAAAGCACATTTTTGCGATTTTTTTGTAGAAAACAATAATTGTAGTAGCTAACTAGATTTTTTTTCAAAAAATCAGGTCTACTTTTGACAGTAAATAGAAAAAAAAATTAAATTCTCAGAAGCGAAACTTTTTTTTAACGATTTTTTAAAGTTGATGTTCCCATTTGGGAACATTGGCAATTAAAAGGTTAAATACCAGTAAAAAATTTAAATTAAACGGAAAAAGATGAAGAGAAAAATGAAGTTTTGTTCATACTTTCATAACAATAAAGGCACAAAACTTGAATCAGCTAATATCTACTTATATTAAAAACTGAGTATCTTTCTAACTATCTTTCTTTCTAACTATTTTTCTTTCTATCCTTTCTATGTCATGCTTCTTTCTCCTGAACGCCAATGAACTGAAAGTCGAACCAGGTACCGATAGATAGGTAATTTTTCAAGCTTCTTTAGTTTCAATTGATATAATTATACGATTTTAATTAGCGAAGATATCAATTAATAAGTAGTCAAGTTTAAAGCGATTAAGCCTAATAAATGATTAAATATGAAATCCATTCTTGCAAACCGTCGTTGCTATGAAACAGTGATAACAATGATAATGAGAATTTTGAATGAAGGCTTAACTAAATCAAACACGAAACTCATAAGCGGGCCACTTACGTAGAATTTTTATCGCTAGCTACTTGTAATATTTTGAAACATTCATTTGTTGAAAAGCCATCTACTTATATTAAAAACTGAGTGTCTATGGCAGGAATTCAAGTGAAACACGGACGATCGCAACTCACTAATGCAATCGCAAATTCCCAAATTTGGATGCGTTACAATCGCTACGAGATGCGATTCTAATGTAATTCGACTTCCAGTAGCGATGGCAATTTGCGATCGTCTCGAAGCGATTGCAATGGTGTTTCACTTGAATTCGGCCCTATGTCTGCTTTTTTTCTTTGAGCGAGCTGAACTTACTGAAACTCTCCTCACCATCTTGAAGGCGCGTAGCATCTCAATAATTCGAATGATTTTTTATATAGGAAAAAAGTAAAGGCGTGAAGCGCCTGTTAGCGAGCCGCCTTGGCGGGGAGTAGTTTCTTGAAATTTTCCTCACTACTTTAAAGGCACGAAGTGCCCGTGCAACGCCGGGCCACGTGCGTGGTATGTCTTGAAATCGAATGAACATTAAATTCTATCAAATAATATAACTTCAGAATGAGGTAAAAGTTAGAGAAGGGGGAAGTTATGCATCAACATGCCGCAGGAAGCTAATCTAGCTGCCCTGGCAGCTAGTTGTTACATATAATGGGTGTTCATGGAAAAAGAAGAAGACAGTTTTTAGCGGGAGTGGTAGGTTTGGTGCATCTGCAGCAAATTTTTAATACAGTCGACGCTCGATATAACGACCGTCTCCGTCCTACAGAAAACGGTCTTTATAACGAGTGGTCGCTGTAAGAGGTAGAACATAGAGTATATTGGGATACAGTTGGGGTTTTCTCACCGGTCGTTATATTAGGATGGTATTTATAACGTGTGGTCGTTATAACGAGCGTCGACCGTATTTGACTTCAGATTTGTGAGACAAAGCTTTAAATCTCTCCGATGAGGGACTGCCAGTCTGTTTTTTATTTTTGTTAGAAAATTGGTTACTGAACGAAAATTTGTTTCCATGAGGTATGAAGATGTAAAAGGTTAAAAAAATTATCTTGCGATATTCCAGACGGTAGGATAAGTTATAGATATGTCCTTCTGAAGACAGAAACATTGATGCCCTATCTTGAACTCTACCTAGGTTCTTCATTAGTGCTTATTCCAATCAGCTCTTCTCGTAAATTTCGATTCTTCAATGTCGTCATTCGGATTGATAATCCACTACGACGTCAGTGTCAAAAGTTTAAAAGTATAATAATAACAAAAATAAAATAACATGTCAAGCACGATCTTATAACACCCAGCTTACTTCAAAGTGAAAAAAAAATTAATGAAAGTTATCATCAATTTCTTCATACTACTGAGCTAACAATTCATAATGTTAAGTATTATTACGAATTTTGTTTATAGCATTTGCTACAAATTGTAGCGCTTGATGCAGGCTGTTA
Organism: Uloborus plumipes; assembly: GCA_038373865.1. NCBI lineage: Eukaryota > Metazoa > Arthropoda > Arachnida > Araneae > Uloboridae > Uloborus > Uloborus plumipes. The sequence goes on along the minus strand of JAXGGA010004996.1, from coordinate 44,924 downwards.
CTTAGGGTCTTTGGTAATGATCCCAGCTAATGGACCCCTTTTTGCAACTCGTGGACCCCCAACCTTTACTTTTGTTCATATGGATCCCTTGCAAACTCCGGAGTTCCCCCAGGGGTCCCTGTGGACCACTTTGGGAGCCACAGGTTTACATTTATCGTTTACAAAATTAACACACTGGAATATGTGTTGTCAGCCATAAATAGTAAAAGTGTAAATAAAACTAAAGATAAAGGCGAAAATCTATTTGACAAGAAAGTGGTTTACTTTGGAGTCCTTTTATAGAGTAAAATGTACATTTTTATTGAAAGTGTATTTTTTTTAAAAATGCTTCGAGGAAGATGGTTTTGGGTTAAAAAAACTTCAGAACCATTTGCTTTAACACATATTACCGATCCTAATATGGTAGAGTGTTTTAGTCAATGTGAAACCATAAAAAAATGGAAAACGTCGTAAAATATAGACAAAACGCAACAACGGTTTTTGTGGTTTAACTTACATTAAGTACATACTTTTTACTCCCCCCCCCCCCCAGAAGAGCTCGAAACGACGGGCTTGAGTTGAATCTAAAATCTGCAGAATATTTAAATTGTTGCAGATGAACGCAATAGCTTTTCTGTCTTCTCGATTCTACCTGAAGTGAAAGATAGCTACCCAAAATTTGGCGATTAAGCAAAAATCCCATTTTATATAAAAATATTCTTTTACATCAGGCGACTATTTTAACGTCAAATGATTTTGTTGAACGAATGCAAGAAAAAAAAAGCAACAAATTTGTTTTCTAAAGTGCAGAGCTCCATTGCACTGCACAGGGCCACCGACCTAAGGAATTTCGCCCATTTCTTGGCACACAGAGCTTCTGATGAATAAAGTTTTGTTCAAAAACAATTTTCAAGTAATGTAACATAAACAATTTAAGGTGCTTCATTTTTGCAAGCACTCCTAATTTTGTCCACTCTGGTTTCTTAATTTTAGTTGCAGTGCAACTTTTCTAAATATTTCATCACCCGTATCTAAAACTATTCTTTGCAAATCAAAAACTTGTTGCATAAATATGCTTTACAAAGCATTGAGCAATGTCATAGCTTCGTTAGATGTCCGAAACTAGTGCTAAGTACTTGCAATATCGAAGTGCAGGCAATTTGTATGTCTGCGTCCTGCTTCATATCATCTTATCATTTTTTTTTTCTCTGTATAAGGGTTTCTGTTTTTGGTAACATTTCTTTAATCAACATTATTTTCTCAATTTAAAAAAAATTGTCGTCAGTCTTCGCGTGCCTTTGGTGCTGCTCTGCCATGCATTTAGGGACCATATACAACTATGCAAACACAAACAACAGTGAATTCCTATTTAAAGAAAGGGGAACATACTGAGCGTTTTTTTTATAAAGTATTTTGCGATCAACAGTCGTTATACCTGAAAGCAAAACATTCAATAAAACTGCTGAGTACCTTTTAAAACTGGTGGACAGTCCAATTTTTTGTCCAATAGTGACAAGTCTGCATTCATGCAACATGCAGCAGTTCAGAAAACTTTTAACGTAAACAATTGATTTTCACAGGGAAATGTGCCATCTCGGAAGGTTATTCGGAGTAATCTGCGACGACTTGGCGTTTTTTTTTTAATTATGGGTCACGGTTTCAAAATTAGTGCCAATCCTAACACAGTAGTTTATATCAATACAATAACTTTTTAAAACGTAACTTTCCTCTACAAGGTATGCTCTGCGTGAGTTAGTTGTCTGCGTGAGTTTGCAGATAAAAGTATGCACATCTATCTTTGTTCATTCAAAAAGATAGAATGTTGCATTTTTCCCTTGAACTCTAACAGTAGGATTTTTTCTCCTAAGTTGAAAAAACTATTATAAATTTAACAAAACCCGAGATTTTTTAAATTATTACCCAAAGAAAACAATTTATAGCGAGTAGCTTTAGTTAATTTCTTCGAAAAAATATGATTTGTCTACTCTTTGTAAATTTTGACCTTGAAAGTAGCGTCTTACATATGGTGGCGGTCCCTAAATCTTTGCACGATCGTAACTTCTGTTCTACTGGTCCTAAAGGGACGCCGGTTGGTACCCAGCTTACTTTTCGCCGTCCGCGTCTAATTATGTAACCAAATTTAGGGGTTCTTATTTAAAATTTCAGACTTTTTGTTCAATTCCCTTTGTATATGGCCCCTTATAAAAATTTTATTTACATTGTTTCAAAGAAGACACAATCCATGCCAGAAGTCACCTTTCTTTTGCTCGTAGCAAGAAAAGCAGCCGAATAATTCAGAGTTTTTCGGTTTTATTTCTCTGACTATACCACCGTGGTGGAAGGTGTAATGAACTTGATCCTCAATTAGAGTGGTTCTCAAGCTTGGAGAAAAAGTTTGTGGATGTAAATACGATGTAGGATGTGAAAACTCAAGGTCAGCATCGCTGTGAAGTTTTGTTGGAGACACACTAAGGGGCATTAATTTTTTTCTGAGAGTTTGGTTTTGGAGAACTTAAATGTTCCTCATATTAGACTTGGCTCCCTGTCCCCATACATGGACGCTATATAGGAGTGCTGGCCGAATTACATTTTTATACAACAATAGTTTGCTTTTAGTTTTAAAATCTCGAAAATAACCTGTCGGATTGGGTAAAGAAAAATATTTATAACGTCCCTGTGGAAAATAGTACATTAGCTTGTCAATCGGTCACTAGATGGCACTTTAAGCACATCCAGAGAAGTAGAAATTACGCGCGTAATACGCGTAAGTCGAAATTTTGCGCTCCAGCCCAAAGTATAACGTAAAAGTAATTTTTTTATAAACAAATTGAATTGTTTTGAAGGTTTGTGAACACCCCTCAAGCTGTTTTAAACCATATCTTATCCACAGGTTGATTCTGAATTTATCCTCAATATTTGGGGGAGGAGGGAGGTAGGAGAAAAAAGAGGAGGATATTTCACATAAGGAAAGAATGTGAGTAGACGGACACATGGTGCAGAGGGCGGTGTGTGTTTCTGACTTTCAAACGTAAGCACTCATGTTTGATGTGTGCTATTAAACGTTATTCGACAATGTGACTCAAGCAGGAACAACACCAAGTGGCAAATGCGGAACGAACTAGCATAATTATTTCGTAGACGTAAAAGGACCCACATCACCTTTGCTCTCGGGACTTCAAAAGTGTTTTAAGTAGAAAAGTTTTCCCCTCTCCGAACACATTAATGTGCTTTTTAAAATGACCTTCTGTTTCACTTGGCAACTACTTTTTTCTTACAGTACGCTTTTATAAAAAAAAAAACGCGCTTTCTCAGTTGCAAACTTTCCTTTTACCTTGGATTCGTGATACATATTCCTCTCCACATCGCTGAGAGGCTGTGAGATATCCCTACTGGTTTCTAAAGGCATGGTGCCTGGGCGGATGTAAACTGCTTGAGCCATGCACTATCATGCCGCTTTCGACTGTAATTGGAGGGTGGCAGTCACGTGGGTCTTGGGCGCCATTATTGGTCGATTGTTTATGGCTTTATTGTGCTAAAGCACTAGCTTTCTTTCTTTTTCGCGCTCGCAATACAAATTGTTCATCTACATTTTTTGAATTTGTGAATTCCTTGGTGCAGTGCATTCGGATGCTCGAATAGCACAAAAACGGGCCATCATTTTATCTACTAAATGAAAATCCTTTTAAAATGATATTATTTCTTACTTCTTATGGAGTTAGCTGATATATTGTTAACTTTCATAGGATCATTATACTTCCTTCAAATATTGTAAAGCAAAACTACGCAATGGTCGCTAATGAATTGCTAACAGCATTAAAATATTTGCTATATTTTAAAACCGATTGTTCTAATTTTAAGATGATGATAAAGCTGTCAAAAATTTAGTGTACTCATTATTTTATTTCTAAAGCATATTTTCTACTGTTTATTAAGTTTAAAACTGTCTTAATAACTTTTATTAAAACTCTTCCCAGAACGTGTGGTTTTGCTTTTTATTGTGTCAAAGACATGAGAGAGCTTCTCTTCGATTCACTTTGCGCATAAAAATTAAGATTTAGGGAAGTGTTTGAGCTTAAAAATATGAAATGATTAATTTAAAAAAAAAGTTCCTTTGAGATTAGATTAACATGTTTCTCACGTTAAGTTATGCAATGTATATGAAGGCGTTTTGTTTTCTTTTTTTTATTATTATTTTTTGTCCAGAAATTTTTTTCTTTCTTTCCTTTGATCTGTAATTTGATTTGAAAACAACTTTAATAAAATTTACGTGAAACATTTCTCCCGGTCTCTGTTGCTTTATTAAAACTCATTATTTCAATTTATAACCGTTAATTACAGATATAATCTGTTCCGATTCTTATGAAGTGATTTTTATTTATTTCTTCTTCTTCTTCTTATTATTATTATTTTGTATTCATTTAAAACACTTAATCATCATTTTTTTGAAATTCTAAGATTTAGTATGTTTATAAAATCTGTCATAAATAAAAGACATTATTTTAATTATAAAAATGTTTGCAATTTTTAAGAAGTGAATAACTTTAATAAGAAAATTACAAACATTAGTAATTAAAATTATACAATTCCGCTTGAATAATTTCAATTTCGTATCCAAGTTACAATCCATTTAGAACATAGTTAATTTACTATGTCCCAAGATTGTACTTGTAACTAAGTCTTTATGAGAAATAAAATGAAATAAATGTTAAAATGGACCGACAAATCCTTCTAAACACCTATTTGCTGATACGCGATTTAATAATAATAATAAAAAAATAGCAACGTAAAAATCATTATTTTCGTATGTAGACTGTCAGTTGTACAAGTTACGGAAAAGAATCTATAAACATTCGTTAATAAAAAGGCACTTTTCAAGAAGCGAAACTCTATATTTCTCTTCTGTATAGATAGGGAGAAACGAGTGGAACGACCCAACATGGCGCGCGGCTGAGGATGTCGCTACTTAAGAGACGGATCCAGGGCTTTAGGCGGGTGTCAAGACTCCTGCCAAATTACGAATGGCTCTTACAGTTAGTGTTCTCCCTGCCCACTTCAGGCCATGAATTGAGCACAGGTCAAGTTTAGGTCTTTCTCTCTGTCATATTCTACATTTAGTGCTTTAAAACTCTTGTAAAATTGTACACACACTTGACATTTTTATTCCAGACTAGCAAAAATACCCGGCGTTGCCTGGGTCAGTAATATTGAGAAACAATTTATATACTCACCTTCGTTTTTTTTCCCCTGAACTGAAAGAACTCAAAACACACCGCTTTGACGATTTTTAAAATGTCGCCAAATTTTTGCGTAACTGTTTTGGGATACCTAGGATAATTTTGCTCCCCTCCTTACTTTATGAAAATACATTAAGTATTATTATGTCACTAATTTTTGTCACAGAGAAATGGAAATCAAATGTTGAGATACTATTGCTGACCATAAAATGACGTTAAAATTTTTTATTCTAAATGATTTCGAAATTAATAGGGAACATTTAGCAATTATTTATGCAAAAATGCAAATTAATGGTAATTTTAGTCTTGTTTAAGGGTTTTATTAATTTAGTATGTGGATTACTTTACTTTTTGACATAATTTTAAAAAGGTTTTTAATGGATACATACGGAATCGGAAAACAAAAGAAAAAAAAATACGTAATAATACTTTACTTTTTACACGACATAACCAAAATAAAATAAAACAATTATTATCTGATATTTATCGATTGCGGCAAAATCTCAATCATCGATATAATGCTCCAACTTTTCAAATGTGGGAGTATTATATCGATGATTGAGATTTTGCCGCCAGTCGATCAGATAATAATTGTCAGATAATAATTGTTTTATTTTGGTTATGTCGTGCAAAAAGTAAAGTATTATTACGTAGTCTTTGGCACAAAAACTGGCGTCAGTTGAAAAAAATCGAGGAGAATCTCAGTTATTGAAATCTTGCAGCAAATTTGGCAAAATTCCAGTTCAATCGGATACCAAGAAACTGCCCTATTGTAAGTACCCAGAGAAAGTGACCAATCAACGCAAAAATATTTAAGAAATACCGTTAAGTTGTATTTAAAGCTCCATCAAATTGGAAAAAAATGAACCTAATCCAGTTGCCAATCTCTTCAAGCGATTACGTTACCGATACTCTAAATCACATATTTACAAAACTCGAGAAAATAATTGATGCAGTGAACAATCTACTAATAAAGGAGTACAATTTATTCTACAAAATAATATTTGCGCGTTTCAAAGCACAATAAAAACACATTGTCTTAATGATAAATATTATACTTACAACTAAGACTACAAAATGTTTTAAAATACAAATCATAGTAAAAGCTCGTTTGCCTACTGACGCGCATTCGTTTCCAATGTCTACTCGTATGTAAAAGCCTTTATATTAACCACGAAGCTGGAAAAAAATTACTTTTTGATTTGACTTGAGAAAAGCCTTGAACATTTAATGCGAAAAGCGGAAATGATACACGCAATTCTACCTATCGACAGGGAGTTGAGATGATGCAATAAATACTGAATTAGTTTGATAGAAGCCTTCGCGGATTTATGCGAAAAATGTACCTTAAATTGGAATGAAAAAGCGCTACCAATCGAACTTTTTCGAATATCGTTATAAATTATAGCCTATATGTTATTCTGATGCATAAGCTACATTATGGTAAAAGTTTCATTGAAATCCGTTCAGTAGTTTTTGTGTGAAAGAGGAACAAACATCCAAACATCCAAACATCCAAACATCCAAACTTTCGCATTTATAATAGTAGTAAGATAATTTCAGTTATACCACATTGCTGAGAAGCTGTGATATCACCCGTATCGACAATAAAAGGCATGCTGCTATGCTAGGAATGGCCGTAACAGTAGGTCTCTTATTTACCTGAATTGAAAGGGAATTTAAAGGGATTATTTAGCACGTTTAAAGAAAAGGGAAAGAAATTAGTCCGGGTCAAAGTAAATTCTCATAATAACAAGCAAAATGAAACCTGATTATCTCGCAGTAGAATACGCCAATTTTGCCATGCATTAGCAGAAAGAAATAATCTGTGGCAACCATTACAACGATCAAAATCGCTGCAAAAAGGTACTCGATTGTTTATGTTTTCGCACATATGCCATATATGACGAAATCTAAATTTTATCCTTGGCGAGCACCTCGGGAAAAGCCCTATATCTCGCAGTTGATGATTAGTGAGGGGATGCTAGCTTTTGATTGGGCGGCAGCTAGGCAGCTAGATTGGAGTCCTGGCATGTTTAATTACACAGGTCTGCAACCAAAACACTGCATGGGATATTTTGAGTGTTCTTTATGTTTTTCGGTGTGCTGAATTCGAAAATGACCTCCGTTTTTGTCCATCACGTACAGTTTTTCCGCAAAACGTGTGTACTGAGTGTGGTAATGTACCATTGTTTCTCTATTTAACTGAAAAAATTCACGACTAATTTATGATTTAGAAAAATGTTTATTCCAAATAGTTTTTCTTATTTGCTTCTTTGATGTTCAAAGAGAAAAACTGAAAAAAAAGGGGGAGAGAGCGAGGTAGGGCGTTAGATAGGAAAAAGTGAAAACAGGCCTGCTACACTCACCCACAGAGCCACATTGATCAGGTTCAAATATGTTGCACTGGATTCCTGGACTATTCGGCCGTGGGCAGGTGAAGGGCAGTAACTGCAAATTTTTCGATTTTAATTTTTTTGCATTTTTGAAATCTATGTTACATTAGTGTTATGGTACAAACATCTTTTTTTGGTTTCCGATGAAAAAAAAACTGTTTTTTAATCAATGGCAATCAGCAGTAACTGCGTTTTTCGTTACTTTGGGAAGGTAAACGGCAGTATCTGCATGTCTGCGGAATGAACATAATATGAATCGCTGTGCAAAACTTGCGTCAAGCCGCAAAAATCGTTTTCCTTCGTACCTAAACTGAGTGAAAGTAGGGGTGCCCTAATGTGAGGTCACGGGAGGTCAATTATTGCATTTGAATGTTCCCAAGGGCGTGTTTTATTCCTTTTTGGGGTGAATCAGTGTTAATATCAATGCAGACTTAAGTGATATGAATTGGCGTTACCACTTGGAGATATATCTTGGAGTCCTGTTTTTAGCTAGGTTTGATTATTTTTCTGTTTTTACTTTGTGTTAAAATTCAAAATTATCCGTTTTTTTTTTTTGTACTTCCTTCAAAAACTTCAACTTTATTTTTCAGGCAAGCCTTACGTGATCGAAAAAACTAATGCCATTTTTGAAATCGGCGCAAAAAAGTACATAAAGATCAGAAAACTAAATCAAAACAATTTTTAAAAAGTGTATTTTTGCAGACCTGTGTAATTAATGCATGTAAAATAGTAAACATTTTAGGACATTTAGGACAAAGTTGTAAATCCTGGGAACTTTAGGAGAAAGTTCTAAATCCTGGGAACTTTAGGACTAAGTTGTAAATCTTGATAACGTAAGGACACTGAACATTTTTTAGGAAATTGAGAAATTTCAGGGACGTGCTTAAAGTTTTAGCTGCAATGTGCGCAATTTATTTTAATATTCGATAAATAATCATTTTTCTATTTATTTATTTCCTCTCTCCTAAAACATAATACATTTAAATTATTACACACCGCAGCACGCACCAATCCCAGCACATAAAAACCGGCAATTTTTTTGACATTTTACAATAAAATTGCTATATTATGTGAATGAAAAATATAAGAAAGAAAGAAAAGACACAGACGCAACAAAATTTACCAAAAACAAACATTTATTTGAAAAAAAGAAAAATCTAGAGATAAATAAATTAATAAAATAAAAAAAACACCAATTCAGTGAAGAATAATTTTTCTAACTTTTTAAGCAGGAAATCTGTCAAAAAAGATTGAAAAATCTGAAGAAATACAAAAGTCATTTTCAATCAATATTAGTGCTGGAGCATTAAGACGAGCATTAGTTATAATAGATCTTTAATACGTTTAAATTCATTTAAGCTTTGAGAATGAATGTTCTGCCGAGGCAACTGTAACTGGAATACTCAGAAAATTCGTAAAGCAATTACAAAATTTAGTAAAGCATTTTGAAAACTGTTTTCAAGCAAATACTTAAATGGTTGAAATTAAAGTTTCTCTGGAATGAAATTTATAAAAACTTTTAACTCTGTACATAAATCGGTTTCATTCACATCGTCTTATTCAACGCCAGGTTATTGCAATAAGTTATTAAATCATGCTCTTCCAAAGTTTTTAATGCTGGAATAATGCAAAGAAATCCAAATTTCTTATGGAAGCTTTTTTTTTTTTTTTTTTTGAAAATGCTCTTAGGTGGACATAATAAATTGACTCGTAAGGTCGAAAGAAAATTGTTTGTTAACACTCTTTCTACGAAGAGGTGTGAGCAGAGGGAGAAGAAATTTCATTAGTATTCATATCCAATGCGATAGCTAAATCTTTCGCTGCAATTTTAGAATTTTAGGACAGATACAAAGGAATGGTGATCAATTCCTAAAGGGCCCCTTCACTGGGGCCCTTCACAACTGTTAACACTACGGGTTGCACGTGGCACTTTAAGGGTGAAGTGTTGTAGCACCAGCGGCACAGCCTGAAGGGTGCTTCTTGACTTCCTATGTCACCCTTAAATGTAATATTAGGCTCCCTATGGCACCCTTAGCGTACCATAGGTCACCCATGAAGTTTCAAGTTAATCGATCTCTGATGATGTCAGGAGGACAGAAGTTGGGGACACATCTCGAGAATTCTTTCCCTACAAGTTTTTAGTGCTGAAGTTTAGAAACGAAAAAAAAAAAAAAACATAATTTTAGATAATGTAAGAAAAGAGAGGATTCATGTGAAATTCTGGAAGTGTTTCGGATTTAAAGACTGGATTTTTTTTTTTTTTTTTTTTTGTATTCAACAGAGGAAAACCACGGAATGTTGTAAAGGGTAAGAATTAAAAAATATAAAAAATCAGTCCTTCCTTTAGAAATTTTTGGATCCACCCTTGAGAATTTCAAACTCAGTGTTTCTGAACTTATCTAAAAAAATAAGCTTTTTCTATGTAGCAGTATTTAAGTTCATTGTAGAATTTTGCTTTGATTTCTTAACGAAATTAATTTGAACAAGCAAATTGTTCACTGTTAAAACAATTCATATCTGCTCTCGCTACTGTGAAGATGCTCTGATCTAGTGGTTGGAAAAACTACATTTCTCTTGTAGCGAACTACAACTACAACAACTTTTTTATAATTGTAGTTAATTATTGTGTTGACTAAGTAATATTAAAAGAAAAATAAAGCGAAGCAGAAATTCAGGAAAAAACAAATTTAAACCAGCGAAATGCAACTTCACATGGCCTAGAACAGTGAATAAATGAATGTAATTCTATCTAATGATTAATATCACCAGTATTTTAAATTTTTTCCTGACAACCATTCGATGATATTTTGTGTTGATTTTCTTTTTAAGTCTCTACGAGGTCTGTTAACATGGAAATCTAGACAAAAGAAAAAGCAAAATTTTTCTTGGAGTAATCCTTTCAAGACTAGATTGCTCTCAGTTTATGTATTAAAAAATGAATATTGCAGTTGATGTCAATATTGTGAAAACATGGTTTATAATTTTTATATTGCACTGCACTCTCGTTGTCCTTTCATCAGTTATGGCGTGTACAAAAAAAAAAAAAAAAAAAAAAATGTTAATCCTTTGATGGTTTTAAGTATACCATGCCATAATTTGAAAAGATCATTTGAAATTCTATGAAAAAGCATTGAATATTTTGTTTTAATAATCACTATTTTATCCCAAGTTTCATCAGATTTTTCGAAAATATAATTTTGTATCAAAATGTTTATAAGTAGTTTGATTGTAATTATATAGACAATGATTCCTTTTTTATTATAATTTATTTCCAATGACAACTGAAAATGAAAAATTATTAAAATTAAACACATAAAAGAAATAGTAAGAATGATGTCTTGGCAGAAAGTCCTTTGATATTGTTGAGATATGCTCCCCTACCTCATATGGCTCATAATATTTATTGCTAAGCAATCAATAATAGTTTAGCTGCTAATCACCAGCAAATATTTCCTTTGAACCAATTCTCCTAGAGTATAAACCTAAAAAAAGGTGAATTAACAGTATTAGCATTCACGAACACTGAAACAGCGTACAGAACACACAAAGAAGGGTCATAAGATAAATATCTATTTAAAAATTCCTGACGCATTTGATCACTTATCATAATAAGTCGCACACATTTACTTTTATTTAAACCCAAGTAAGGGGTTTTGTCGCAAGAAATGTAAAACGCTGCATAACATTTTTTGCAGAACTAAGTGGAAGTGAAATATTTATTAATAAATTTGAAATTGGAAAAGTGAAAATTCAAATTTAGCATGTGTAAAATAAACAAATAAATATATAAATTTGTAAGAAAAGCAGTCGAAAACTTTGTACAATTGATGAAGTTAAAAATACTAGACAACGTGTCTACAAGTACAAATAAAAGGTTAAAATAGAGTTAGAAAACTCTAGCAGATAGCTATTTCGGGGCTATTATGAATGAAGTCCCATCATCAGTGCAAAAAGATGATGGTTCACTGACACCAGTCAAGTGAACCAGGAATGCGAGAAACGTGAGGGTAAATAAACAGAACAGGAAGAGTAGGTACGCAGAAACTATTACGTCAAGGGTTGGACACGACACGACAACTGCGCAACAAAAAATTACGTCACAGACGAAAAAGTTTTTAAATAAGAGATTTCCAAATGTTCGGGAAAGAAGGGGTGCTAGACAGATCATTGACAACTAAATCTGAATTTTTCCAGATATAATAGGATTCCCAAAAATCTAAATCAAAAATCGAAGAACAACTATGGATAATTTTTGCAGAGGAAAAATCAAAAATATGGCCACATGACCAACAATGTTGGACAATGGAAGAGCGTTTGAAATCCTGTTTTTTAACACAATTTTCATGTTCTTTAACACGGAATTTTAAAGCGCGTCGTGTCTGTCCTATATATGTTAATTTACATTGGCATGAAATATTATAAATACCCCATCTATCAAGACCCTGAACAGGATGTTTGAGTTGCGAAAATTGTAATTTGTTCACTGGAGAAAAGGCGACCGAAAAATTGAACTTTTTTAAAATTCTGGCAATCTGAAAGCTGATTCTGGGAAAATATGGTAAAACAACAGTGTTGGAATAGTTCTCACAATTAGGTGTTTGATTTCGACCAGTAGGATTGATTAATTTCTTATAAATGTTATCTATGACACTGACTGTGAACCCCCGGTCCATAGCAATGCTTTTCAAATAATTAAGCTCAGCAGAAAGTAAACTAGAATTGGAACAAATGGACAAAGCACGGGAAACAAAAGTTCTAAAAACAGCTAATTTTTGTTTGGGGGGATGAGCAGATAATTTATGCGGCGGAAGAGTAACGGCAAAGGGTTTGCGAAAAACAGTAGTGTCGATAGTATTATCTTGACGAGTGATGGAAACATCCAGAAAAGAGAGATGACAGTCAGATTCAACTTCTATAGTGAATTGGATGTGCGGGTCTATGGAATTTAACACAGATAAAAGATTGTCATGGTCACGGAGAGACGAGTCCAAAAAAACAAACACATCGTCAACATACCTTACGTAAAAATCGAACTGTAAAACCCTAAATAATTTGACCTCGAAATAATGCATATAAATATCGCTTAAAATTGGACTAAGAGGGTTGCCCATCGAGATGTCTGATCACGTATGTCTGATGGTCTCTCGATGGGCAACCCTCTTAGTCCAATTTTAAGCGATATTTATATGCATTATTTCGAGGTCAAATTATTTAGGGTTTTACAGTTCGATTTTTACGTAAGGTATGTTGACGATGTGTTTGTTTTTTTGGACTCGTCTCTCCGTGACCATGACAATCTTTTATCTGTGTTAAATTCCATAGACCCGCACATCCAATTCACTATAGAAGTTGAATCTGACTGTCATCTCTCTTTTCTGGATGTTTCCATCACTCGTCAAGATAATACTATCGACACTACTGTTTTTCGCAAACCCTTTGCCGTTACTCTTCCGCCGCATAAATTATCTGCTCATCCCCCCAAACAAAAATTAGCTGTTTTTAGAACTTTTGTTTCCCGTGCTTTGTCCATTTGTTCCAATTCTAGTTTACTTTCTGCTGAGCTTAATTATTTGAAAAGCATTGCTATGGACCGGGGGTTCACAGTCAGTGTCATAGATAACATTTATAAGAAATTAATCAATCCTACTGGTCGAAATCAAACACCTAATTGTGAGAACTATTCCAACACTGTTGTTTTACCATATTTTCCCAGAATCAGCTTTCAGATTGCCAGAATTTTAAAAAAGTTCAATTTTTCGGTCGCCTTTTCTCCAGTGAACAAATTACAATTTTCGCAACTCAAACATCCTGTTCAGGGTCTTGATAGATGGGGTATTTATAATATTTCATGCCAATGTAAATTAACATATATAGGACAGACACGACGCGCTTTAAAATTCCGTGTTAAAGAACATGAAAATTGTGTTAAAAAACAGGATTTCAAACGCTCTTCCATTGTCCAACATTGTTGGTCATGTGGCCATATTTTTGATTTTTCCTCTGCAAAAATTATCCATAGTTGTTCTTCGATTTTTGATTTAGATTTTTGGGAATCCTATTATATCTGGAAAAATTCAGATTTAGTTGTCAATGATCTGTCTAGCACCCCTTCTTTCCCGAACATTTGGAAATCTCTTATTTAAAAACTTTTTCGTCTGTGACGTAATTTTTTGTTGCGCAGTTGTCGTGTCGTGTCCAACCCTTGACGTAATAGTTTCTGCGTACCTACTCTTCCTGTTCTGTTTATTTACCCTCACGTTTCTCGCATTCCTGGTTCACTTGACTGGTGTCAGTGAACCATCATCTTTTTGCACTGATGATGGGACTTCATTCATAATAGCCCCGAAATAGCTATCTGCTAGAGTTTTCTAACTCTATTTTAACCTTTTATTTGTACTTGTAGACACGTTGTCTTGTATTTTTAACTTCAAATATATAAATTAATAAACTCTAATAGTAATCAATTTTAAGTTAGTCTTACGGTGGCCTATCTTAATAAAATACATTTGCTGTCAAATGTTTATTTATATTATTTTCTTTTTCATATTGCGAATTTCTTAAATTATTAAATTCCTTACTTTGTAAATAAATTTCAAGAAACATGGAAGTAAGGAAAAAAGTTGACCCTATAATTCAATACATGTTTCATGTTTAAAATTCCGAAACGAAACACTATTTCACCATATAACGCATTCAAATTCAAAAAATATTTAGCTTTGATTTTAAACGTTTTCGGAATGCGCCATTGTGTCTTGCTAAAAAAAAAAAATCATGGAATACTTCCTCAGCCGCTTTAGAGCAGAAAATGTGCTTTAAAGACCAGTTGCTAATTCGAAGCTCCAAGAAAACGGGAGTATATCTCTTATCGCACAGCACAAAGCGACAAAGCCTCTTTCGCATTTGTTTAGATTTTGGCGCGGAGAAGAAGCCGCCGGCGAAAGGGAAACACGCGCTGAAGGGTTTCCTAGCTGTTTTGCTCTGCGATGGTAGACAGGTTGGCATTGTGCTCCCCTGCTCCGGGGCCGTCGCGAATCATAGTAACTTCTTCTTTCCCCGGGCCGCACACTGGCTTTAGTGACGTCACACATTGAGTCCTTCCTCCGCGCTCCGCGTCAGATCGAAAGCACGGTTTCATCCTAGTTTTTGCTTAAAAATGAGAATGTATTGTACAATACACAGGTTTAAACACAAATATTTTTGCGTATGTTTTTTGCTGGTTTATATATTAGCCTGATCAATGTGAATGAATAATAATTATCACATTGAAAAATAATAATAATAATAAAAATGCTTAAAATATAAAGTTTGCAAGTTTTGCTCTTTCCAAATCATGTTTTTTTTAACTGTTATTTATAGCAAATAAAAGCAATAGTCAAAACACATGTGTTTTTCCCTACCCAATCCGAAGTAAAATTTTTAGTCATAAGATTTTTGAAGCAAATAAATATCAAATAAATAAATTAGGAATAAATAAACCCTTAGTTAATATGATAATAGTTAATAGTTAATATCCTCCTGCTACAACATATTTTCATAGTAAAGTTCTGTATTAAGCTTTTTGCAACTTGAACAGAGGAGATATGAAAATAATGGACGAAAGAAACCCATCACACATTTTTAAATTAAAATTTATTACTGCATCAATGACATAATTACTCCTGCGTTAACTACTTTTGCAGCAGGTAAAGAACAAGTACTCCTAATCATTTAGAGTGTGGCAATAATAATGGATGAATTCAAGTCAAGTAGATTTGTCGACTAAAATGACTTACATAAGTACAACATATAGTAAATACATTATGAAAATTTTTCTTTCTTTTTTTCAATCATTTAACCCATTTATGGTTTTGCAATTTCTATTATCAATAAAGAAAGAACATATAAGAAAGTAGTTAATAAAAGAATGATCATAGTTTGAAACTAAATATGCATACAGTAAATTATATCGATTATCCTCTGAATAGGGTGGCACGGTAACCGCTGACAAGCAAATACCGCTGATACAACGAAAACTAGTTAAAACCGATACTAAAATATACAATAGCTAAAAGGATCAGTAATACTCATGCATACATTTCAATGAAACTAAAACGATGACATTACACACATACATTTTGCTCATGAGCAAGAAAAGTGACACAACTCAAAATTTTGAAAAAACGTACTGACTTATTATAATTATTTGATACTAAATCACTTGAAATACATCGAGTTTTCTTTTGTTATTTTTTGTTTTCAACCTGTCATTTTTCACTTTTGAATAATTGTTTAGATAAATATTTGCAAAAATGGACACACATTTACTAGCTAAAATATTACTGTCGTTGCCACAAATGCATTCATAATCCCTGCCTATTTTAAGCAGTTCCAGTTTATCCATAACCAGTTGAACAAAGATGTTTTTCTGGTTGCCCAGTTTTAAAAACTCTTCCTCATATGGTTTTGAAATTAATTTTTGGAAAATTTGATATGCTTCCACAGCAATGTCGAAAGGAAATTTTTGTGGCCATTTTAAATTCCCTCTGTCAGTGAGCATAAGATAGTCATCAACTTCTTTGGGACACTCAAATTTCAAATCTTTATCTTGACATAATTCCTGGGGACAATATTTACATGACATCCTTTGAGTTACCTGAAAACTAACATATCCTGCAATGTATTCCCTATAATCTGACGCCCAGGGCACTAGCCACCCCCCCCCCCCTATAACTGTGAATAACATCGAGGGAAAAAAATTTACAAGCACCCATAAACAATTGCGAATGTCCGATCTGTCTTGTCCGACGCTCCGATCTTTCGACTCAATGAATGACGTCACGGGCTCTCCCAATCTCACAGTGTCAGGCCCGGGGAGGAAAAGAGTAGAGTAGAGGAGAGAATCGCGATGGCCCCGCCTGCTCCCAGTTGATACCGCAGAAAACTCGAGGTCCTCGTCGAAATTCTCCTTCCCCTTCTCCGTCAACACTATAAGTCATTTCACCCCAACGCCATCTTTCGCCGGTGGAAAAATTGAGACATCTTTCCGGTGCGTTGCCACAGGAGATGTGGCTCCATCCTTTCAGACTCCCTGGCCCCAGAGCATCATCCTTTTTAAATTAGTTTAATTTTTGCTTCATCAGTGAATAACGATGAAGCATTTACACGATTTGTAACATACCAGTCGGATGCTTTTATCGGGTAAAGCCCGAGTCTATGTTTAAAAGGCTTGCAGTTCGTTCGCTACTGGTAGCGAAAATGAACTTCGGTGCACTTACCTGGAAACATACAATAGTCTAATAGTGGAAAAAGATGAAACAACTAGCAATCGTAATAGCATTATAGAACGTGTTTCTGGTCACATAAATTATTAGCCTTCATGAACGCGTTATCGAAATTTAAAGTCTTTGTCTTAAAATTCTGCCGAAATTTTTGAGTAAAGTCGTTGAATTTAACCGAGTCATAATGAACGATGACCGTAATGACAGACAAAAACTCAAATAATAAATTACCTCGATGAACCTAATTTTTATCTGGTCATTTTTGGAACACCAAGTGCAGTTTGATGAATTATTTGACTCTTCGGGAGCAGCAATTACTGCGTGCGATAAAATCCCCTACTGCTCAGGAACCGCGCTACCAATCCTAGTAAAGCATTATTCTTCATCTATTTTCTAAGGAACTGTTGCTAGTATGTGTTGCCATCTACCGCTAACTCGGAGAGTGATAAAGCGTATTTTATTCAATCAACTTTATTTTTTAACCTTTTCGAAAGAATTTATTCAGATATTAACTTTTAAATTTAGGCAAAAATCATTTTAACCAAAGTTTTAAAATTGAAACATGTTTTATTTAGACAATGCATTAATGTGAAAGGAGCGCAAATACGAAAGGTGAACCTTTGCTTTCTACAAGCTGTCTTTTGGATCGAAGTAATGCTTCGAAACCTATCAATGTAATTTCCATCGTATATAATGATGCATGATAGAGACGCAGCGAAGAGGTGGATCGGGGTATGGGTCAAGCCCTATCCAGAGATTTATTTTTTAAGAGTAACCCCATTCCTGATACCAGGGCCGGAATTAGCAAATGCGGGAATCGATTGGAGAACTCTGGAGGGGCCCCCTTTGCAAAATGATTACATTTAGTTTGAGACTCAAATGAATGTAATTCTTTTTAAAATAAAAACTTTTTGTTTCGCTATTTTTTTACAAGAAAAAAAATAATAATAATAACTCAATAGCTTGCAAAAACAAGCCATTACCTTTCTTTCTATTTTATGCGCCTTCCCTGACCCTTTCGTTGATGATGAAAAGACTACTTGTATAACCGTTTCAAATATCCGAAAAAGCATGTTGCATTTTTGATTATATTCCCAAGAACTAAGTTGTACTAGTGGCAGGCAATTACCCAGACAACACACCACACCCAAAGCCATCTATTAGATATCCACTGGCTATTGAAAGTAGATATTGTAAAATCCACTAGATATCCATGGGATATCTACAAATCCCGAAATATCCACCAAAGGTTAGAAAGGTTGCATCCATGGCACGTCTCAGAGCGGTTTGGATATCGCGATATCTGTTGGATATGCACTGGATATCCCTTAGATATTATGGATTTATGGATTAAGGATGGATATCCATGAGATGTGTGTCAGATGTAGATTACATCTGTTAGATATCCAAGGGCTATGGCTATTTGGATAGCTTAAAGACGTCTAGAATATCCTTGTTGTGTGTGTACTAGCATTGAGAATATAAATTGCATCTTTTAAAAATTTAAATACAAAGTCATTAAATTTACAGAACAAATTGAGAAAAGAAAAACTTAGAATTTTTTTTATTATATATCTTTAAATTTTTCGTCTTTTAACACATATACTTCATAAAAATAGTGACTTTGTAATTAATATTTTTAGTAAAAAATACAATCTATTATTCAGACTTTTTTTGATAAAATTACAACTGTTATTAAATTTTGACCTTACTCCAGTTTTATGCATTTCATTTACATCTATTAATGATCCTAATGATTTTTTTTCAATAATTATGTTATTTTGATTTATAAATTGATCCATATTATTTCTGTACTAAGCCTGTATTTGAATATAAATTGCAGTTTTTTAAACATTTAAATACAACGTCGAAACTTTTGCAGAAGGGATTGAGGAATCAAAAACTTAGTAATTTCTTTTAATTACAGCTTTAAAAATTATCCTTTTAAAATATTTGCTTCAGAAAAGAGTGACTTTGTATGAAATATTTTTAATAAAAATGCAATCTATATCAAAACAGAACTTTACGAAATTTAATTTGTTTTTAAAAATTGTCTGATTTTTTAAATTTTATTTTAAATTAAAATTCACCAATATCTCTTTATTTTGTTAAAATCACTTTTAAGTAATGACCTTATTTCAGTTTAATGAATTTCATTAATATTTATTAATGATCCTAATGATTTTTATTCAATGACACTGTAACAATGTGTTAAGAGTCTGTAATGATTTTAAAAAAAGAATACCGAAAATAGTACTAAGATAATATAATAATAGTGCAGTTGGATATGTTACTCTTCTTTCACTATTAAAACCATGTCTTACTTTATATTTATTTGATCAACAGTTTTCCAAAGAATTATACTTGGAAAATTTATAGTACCTTTATTAATTATCCTTGTGTCCTAGTTTTTTTTTTTTTTTTTTAATGACCTGAACAGCTGGTAATTTATATTCTAGAAATCATTCCGAAGAAAATTTTAGTTTGCACTTCATTTTCAATATTTTCCGCATCCTCATTTAAATTTGTTTGGAAAAGAATTTAGTATATTGAAAAAACCTGACAACTCAATTTTTGTCACATGCATACACACACATATGTCACACACATATGTATCATATTCAGCAAAATGCAGTTTTTTTATATTCATTTAAAATCAATAAAAATTGCTTTTTATAAAAATTCAAAGCAATATTCAACTTTTTAAATTAATATTTTAGCAGTATTTAAGGGCAAAAAGAGACAAATACATACACATACCAAGGGTGCTTTCATAAGTTTTTCAATAGAGAAACAACAATGACAACTTCTCGAGTAATGACAAGGGCACAATTAGAAAATTGTTCAAAGATAAAGTCGCCCGAGAACCTTCGGTTTTAATCATAATGTTAATCCTAGTACTGTAATACTAGTCAAGCCCAATTAATAGAATAGCTAATTTCTCGCACAAATTACTCAAATAAACAAGATATTCTATTATACGGGACCAGGGTTGCCAGACGTCCCGGATTTCAAGGGACTGTCCCGTTTTTTGAAATATTGTCCCACGTCCCGGGGAACCTTGATACGGGACGGCTAAAGTCTCGTATTCTGGCTAGAATCAGCTGTTTACAAAACGATACATTATTTTTAGAAAAAAATGTGAAATAGAGTGACAAGAAAATTGATTGAATTATAATACTTTCCTGTTCTGAAGTAATGTTAGTGTTCTATTCGTTTTAGTTTTGATGGTCTTTAACGTAAAGATCATCAAAACTTAGAAAGAATTATTGCAGCAGTAAAATCAAGTAGCAAATATGATTTAAAGAAAAAATGAATTTCCCGACTTTATATAAGAATAATTATCATGTTATGATATTGACAAAACTGTACAGTTTTCCCCAAAAAGATATTAAATGTTGATTTTTTATTTGTTTTAGGTTAACTTCTTATAGTGAGTTCAAGTAGTAAGGTTTTATTCTATGTCTACTCAAGTGTAATCAAAATTTTTGTTAATGACTCATTCAAATTATTTTGCATTTAAATTTCCCCATTGGTACGTCTAGCTTTTTGAAAAAGTACATACTAAACATTAGTCATCAGTGGAAGCGACTATTATATCTTTCATGCCAAGACAGGCTCGTCATTTGGGACATCAGATCGGGTGGCCAATAGCCTAACCCCTGCTTTTGAGAAATTAATGTATTTCTCAAAACATGTAAGAGGGCGTGGATTCTGCTTTTTTTTTTTTTTGTATAATTTTAAATAGGTTAATAGCAGGGAAATACAAATGTTCACAATATTTGTGTTAAAACTTTCCCACTAATATTCATAACGAAAAATAACTATGCAATGGTAAAAAATGAAGTTTTCATTCATACGATTATTGTATATTTTTTTTCTTTATTTATATTTGTGAGAAACGTTTAATATTGAAGTCAAGGTTGTAAAAATTAAACTTTTAGACTTCATCTCTTAAAACACCCGCTCCCAAACCCTTACAGCCTGTCCCGTATTTACAGTTCTTATATCTTGCAACCCTGTATGGGACAATTTGAAATAGTTACCCTTTCGTTACTAATCGAAGACATCAGAGTTTGTAATAATTTGTAAGTAACTGGTTTTAAGTTTTTGTACTTGTAACAAAACATACACTTTCCCTTCTATTCATTTGTGTTTTTTCGAATCTGTTACTATAAATTTCTTAACAAAACAATGTTAGGATAAATGTTTAAGCTCTTACTTTAAGAGAAATTCATACATCAGAAATAAAATACTTGTATTGTCGGCCCCGCTTAAACGACTACCTGTCGGTTCCAAGAAATATTATTCTACTAAACGGGGTATTCGTTTAAGCGGGGATCCTTAACATTGCATCTATGGCATGGGGAACATTCGGTTCATAGAGATTTTATCCGTATAAGCGGGGTATTCGTTTATTCGTTACCCGATTTAGCGGGTACGACATTATATCAGAAAAATAAATGAAATTCCACTTTTTCTCCCGTAAGTACAAAATAATATATTTTTGGATACAAATGCTACATTAACAAATTTTTGAACTATCTTCGTTCTTATATTGTCTATCATTTAAGAATGTATAATCTGGAGAAAAAAAATATGTAATAGGCAAATATGAAAATATTTATTCAGTTGAATTTCATATATGAAAACTGAACTTTATTAAAATTTTTGAAGTTCCTAGTCAAATGACCTACCTTTATATGATATTTCCTTTACATATGCAGCAACAGCAATCTACTTTTAAAACAAAATTCTAATGCCATCAAAGTGCTTAAAAAAATTTATTGACTAATACTTTAAAAGATGCACAAAAATAACATATCACAGGTGCGAATCTTCTAAGAAGTGAGTGTCGAAAAGATTTTTTTCCATTTTTTTTTTAACATGTCAGACTTTGATGTACTTCAAAAAAATTTTATCAACAACTTCCATGTCCGAATCTGTTGTGATGAGCTAAAAACTTTCGTTAATTAATTTGCCATGTAAAATTACTTTAATAACGGGAATTTACATTACGGGATCGAAACAACACACATCAGCAGTTAGGTGCTTTGAAACGTTATAGTATTATCAAATACGCAGGATATTCTTTTCCCCAATATTCCAATAAGCAGGTTTGACTGTACAAAAATCAAGCCAATTACAGCAATAACCAAATTCAGATGCATTAGTAAAACTGTTATTAAGCTGTTTTCCAACATAAGTACTAACAATTCAAACACTTTAGAACAAAATCTACTTATAAATTATAAAATATACTTACCTTAAATGCTTGGGAGTTGCTAAAAGAAATCGACTTCACAGAGAAGTAACATAAAAGAGAAACTCCATCAATTATAAAAAGTTTCTCCTGAATGTTCTTCTCGGTATTCTTTCTCTTCGTTTTCCGTTTATGTCAGATAATAACTAAATGTTTGATAGTTTGTTAGTCATAACAACTTAATTTTGAGCCATATATTTACATGCTTGTCCGACACAGGATACTGCAAACAACTTCAGAGAAGGAACATAGGTTCCTTCCTCCATAGGAACCTCACAATGGTTTTAAACATGGCTGATATTCAATACTTGGCGTAAATTATACTCTGTACGATCAAATATACAATGTGGATTTTCAAAAATTTGAAACGGGTTTAAAATGTTATGTGTATTGTCTGAATTCATATACCAATATTGCAGAATGTACAGCATCAAGAAGTTTTCAAACGTAACAGAAACATAAAAAAACAAACATTTCAAACATAGCATTATCTACTGTATTACAAGAAATGATTAATAATAGGGCATATCTCACCAATGAAAATGCTGCTAAGTAATACATCATCACAAGTAGAAGACTCAATATTGGATCTTTTTATTCAAATATTCATAAGGGAAAGAATAAAATGCAATCACTATCATTTTCGTGCAAACACATTTTCAAGACACATTTACTGGTCAAAAGTTGTACTAGCTGAATGGATTTCTTTAGAGGAAAGCATGGTTAAAATGAATAGCCAAATTGTTAATTCATGAACATCAAACGTTTTAAAGTTTGGATAACTAGCTGATTTCAAGACTAGAAATAAGCTAATTGACGAAATGCAGACCGAACATACAGGAACAGAAATCAACGTTCTAGAAGTTAGGGTTAAACTTGAAATTCTAAGAAGATTCTTATGTGTCAAAAATAATCGCCGAGTTTAAAATTATTCAGCGGAAACAAACAAAAAATAGTTGACAAACTTTCAAAACAGCTCAATTACCTTACGGATTTGTAAAACTTTAACCACAGAAGCAACGGTGAAATTTCACCGCTATTCCAGTCAAACGAACGAGCGGCAGATAACGCATTAACTTAACTTTTACTATAAGAAATATTCTAAAAAAAAAAGTTATCAATTACAGCTAAAGCACTGAGAAAGGTAACTTACATAGTCATTGCAATCACAGGGAAGAATATGAAACACAACAAAATTGACTAATTTTGAGCAAGCTTGAATCGCAACGCCGTATCGTGATTTTGGAAATCAACAAAGTTGAGAAGAAATTAAAGTTTTCTCACCACACATTTTGAAAAAAAAAAAAGAATCGAAAAAAATATAACTCACTTTAAATCAATAAACTTTTTAATTAAAAGACTTTTTTTCTCACAGGCCTAAATATAAACAAATCAAGCCATATCTAAAAGTTAAATGACTTCAAGATAACCTTAATGTAGACATTCATGGACATTTATAATGCAACAAACGAGATTACGCACAGTCATCCATAAGCTATCCAAATATCGAAATCTAAAACATGTAACTATCTGGATAGCTATATGAGATTCAAATATCCATATCCATAATCTGAATATCCATAAGCTAACCAAATATCTATATCCAAAACATGTAACCATATGGATATCTAGAATATATCTGACACTTCCATGTAGTCCAGTAACTTAGTATATCGTAAGTTGCATCAAATGGTGGTAGAAGGTTCTTTTTTTTTTTTTATCTTGCTTGGGATGTGACTAGGATGAAAAATCCAAGTTTTCGACCTCGGCAGCCTCCCGGATCACTTTTGAAAATCCACAAAACTGCTAATTTTTCGCACTTTTTTAGCTTTTTCCCTATTTTGACCATGTAGGAGCCCAGTTTCGGCAAATATCATATTTACGCATTTAAACTAGATTAAATTTCCCACACTTTAAAAAAAAATGAAGTTTCTAGTTATAATAGTTTTTAAGATACAGCTTTCCCAAGTTTCGCAAATTTTCAAATTTTCTGGATATCTGTCAGTTGAGTGTCAAATCTAACAAACGTCAGGATATGTGGTGAACCTATTTGGATGTCTTTGAGATATTTGTGGTTGTCTGGGTTATAACATTCATTGTTCTCTCCCTAAAACTGTCTTTTTCTTTTTCCCCTTGACTTCTTAACCTAAAACGTATAATTTGAAATGAATAAATAAACTACAATAAAATAATTTTACGAAACACGGGCATCACTGTACAAACATGATATCGAATGAACAGTTTTTATCCCCAGCTCTTTTTATTTGTTTCTTTAAACTCTGGTTTGATGATAAATTATAATTTCTAACTCAATGTTAGTGACGAGCTGATTTGTAGGCTTCGGTTACGCAGTAGAAAAACAGTTAAGAGTGAAAAAAAGAAAGAAAAGAAAAATATTTAAAGTCAGAATTCCTTCCGAAAGCAAATTTGCGATGCACATTTTGCTCATTGTGGGCCTCTTACCCAACTTTTATGTGAGTATTTTTTTAACGAGTTTCAGTGGGGAAAAACAGAAATATGATGAACTTGCCAACCTGGACAAAGGCCGCGTCTTAAATTTGATTAAAATTGCCAATATCATTCCAGTAGGACCTTCAGTTGCTGTTTATGCTCGGATACCCACTGGTCAATCTCTGATTATCCAATTTTTTTTTTTTTTACTGTCACATTTAAAAAATGATTGGTTGACCGTAAAGCTTTATTACCAGTAATATTTGCTCAGAATGACAAAATAAACAAATAAAAAGCTAATGGCAATAAGTCACATTTAAGTGCTCCCGCAAGTGTTACGATTTTTTTTTTTTCGAGAGGAGATTGGTTAGTTTTGGTGCATTGATCGAACTGTTGACTAAAACCAACAGTCATTTCAAACATAGAAAATGCGTTAAATTAGTTGCTTTGACATTTTCAACTTTTCAAATTTCAAATAGCACATTATAACAGGGGTCGGAGTATTGATTTCAAAAAAAAAAAAATAGGACACAATTTTGATAAAATTTCAGGAAATTTTTAATGCAACAAAATATCAAGTTCTGACGATTTAAATGTAATTTATAAGCTTATTTTCGTAGAGAATAATCAAACGTTTTATATTCTATCTTAAAAACAACAACAGAATGCATTCAATATTTTATTCTTTTACGCTGCATAACACATTATGAAGCAGAAATATTTCATCGTGCGATTGAAATCAGGTTTAATGTAAGCAGGTAATTTAAAAGGAAAACTTCCAATGAATTTTACTTTACAATAAGTATGAAAATAAACATTTTATTACAGAAATATAAAATCTTTTTATTCAGTCTTTGTATTTTCACGAGGAACAAAAAATATTTTTTTTATTTAATTGATCACACCCACATCTATACAGAGGGTCAAAAATTTGCAAAACTTGGAAAAAGTGGCTGTTAGGTATTCAAAGTTAACTGTAAGCTGTGTCTTAAAATTGAAAAGATAAAACAATAAAAACTACAAATTCGTGAATAACTTCAAAAGACAATTTAATGTTTCAAAGTCAATTGTTATTAGAGCACATTTTAGTTGGAAAACTACATGAAAGTAATCTAACTCAGTACTCAGTTCAACGATAAATATTTTATTATCACTCCTAAAAGAGGTAATATTGTCAAGGGCATAGCTCAACTTTCCAGAGAAGCCCTTTCTAGTTTACAGATTTTTCATTTATTTTCAAAGGAGGAGGGGGGGGGTTAAAACATTTGATCTTATTTCTTTCCCCCAACTTTTTTTTGCAACACCGGCTATTAGTCCGAGAGCCCGGTGAAAATTTGGTTAATTATTTCTTCTCGATAGATAATTGGCCATAAGCATCAGACAACAGTATCATAAAGCCCTATGACCGTCAGCTACGGCACAGTGGGGGGGATGAGTAGCTGTAACCTCCCACGCTTGAAGAAAAAAAAAAATTCACTCATTTCCTCTCGCCTAAAAATTTACCAGATGATAGCTTATATGTAACTATTGATAAATATATACGTCAGCTGGCTGTATCTCGGTGGAAAAATTGTCAGCTGATACTTTGAAGGTCGTTACGTAGAAGTTAGCTAGAAGCATTTACTGACTACACTGTTCGACAAAAAAAAACCTTGAAAATGCTTCTGGTATTTTGAAGGCTGATTCTTATGTAAAATGACCCCCTGAATCCGAATATGACCCCCGTTTTCCCCCATCACGTCCCAATTTTTTTTAAAACGCCCCCCCTTTTTTTTTTCATTTTTCCTTAGTTTCAGGGCTATTATTATTTTTTTTTTTTTTGGAGGGGAAAGGAGCCTTATATTCACCAATAAATTTTTTTGGATGTCAAGAGAGACTCAAAGTTTAAAATCTTGAGCACCGAGAAAAAATCGGGGAACTTGGGGGGGGGGGGGGGGGGCGTGGCCCACCAAAATATTTGAAAAATCACCAAAAACGATCTTTTTATTCTAGTTTCTTTAAAAAGACCTTTAAAACATTTTTTTCGGTGCAGAACCAGAGTATAGGATCCGCTCCTATGGCCCCTGGGTCAGAAAAAATTTTCACACTGTAAAAAAAAATAAAATAAATAAAATAAAATAATGCTTTAAAAATCGTACTTTGCACTCGAGTTTTAAAGCAGGTCTTCAGCCAAAAAAAAAAACAAAATTGTGGCTGATTCTTATGTCAAATGACCCCCTATTTCCAAATATGACCTCAGTTTCCCCCCTCCACCCCCTCTTTCCAGAGAGTCCCCCCCCCAATTCAGAGTCATTTTACTAATTCGGAGGGGAAAAGTACATTACGTAACCCGTTAACATAATTCTAAAAGGCAACAGAGGTTCAAAGTTCAAAATCATGTACATGTGTACCAAAAATATAAACTATGGCGGTGTACCCCCCCCCCCCCCAAAAAAAAAAAAATCTTCTTTTCTTGTTTTTCTAAGAGACGTTTTAAACCTTTTTTTTTTGTGAAAAATCAGAGTATTGAATTTTCTTTTCTTTTTTGGGGGGGGGGGGAGGGGGGAGGTATACCGCCCTAGTTTATATTTTTGGTACACATGTACATGATTTTGAACTTTGAACCTCTGTTGCCTTTTAGAATTATGTTAACGGGTTACGTAATGTACTTTTCCCCTCCGAATTAGTAAAATGAATCTGAATTGGGGGGGGGGGACTCTCTGGAAAGAGGGGGTGGAGGGGGGAAACTGAGGTCATATTTGGAAATAGGGGGTCATTTGACATAAGAATCAGCCACAATTTTTTTTTTTTGGCTGAAGACCTGCTTTAAAACTCGAGTGCAAAGTACGATTTTTAAAGAATTATTTTATTTATTTTTTTTTTTTTTTTTATTTTACAGCGTGAAAATTTTTTCTGACCCAGGAGCCATAGGAGCGGATCCTATACTCTGGTTCTGCACCGAAAAAAATGTTTTAAAGGTCTTTTTAAAGAAACTAGAATAAAAAGATCGTTTTTGGTGATTTTTCAAATATTTTGGGGGGCCACGCCCCCCCCCCTCCCCCAAGTTCCCCGATTTTTTCTCGGTGCTCAAGATTTTAAACTTTGAGTCTCTCTTGACATCCAAAAAAAATTATTGGTGAATATAAGGCTCCTTTCCCCTCCAAAAAAAAAAAATAATAATAATAGCCCTGAAACTAAGGAAAAATGAAAAAAAAGGGGGGCGTTTAAAAAAAATTGGGACGTGATGGGGGAAAAACGGGGGTCATATTTGGATTCAGGGGGTCATTTTACATAAGAATCAGCCTTCAAAATACCAGAAGCATTTTCAAGGTTTTTTTTTGTCGAACAGTGTAGTCAGTAAATGCTTCTAGCTAACTTCTACGTAACGACCTTCAAAGTATCAGCTGACAATTTTTCCACCGAGATACAGCCAGCTGACGCATATATTTATCAATAGTTACATATAAGCTATCATCTGGTAAATTTTTAGGCGAGAGGAAATGAGTGATTTTTTTTTTTTTCCTTCAAGCGTGGGAGGTTCCAACTGCTTATCCCCCCCACCGAGCCTCAGCTGACATTCACGAGGCTTCATAGTTCGATTTTCTGCTGCGTTTTACTAATTATCACTTGAGAGGAACTTGGTCATATATATCTGTTACTGGCTCTCGGACTATATGGAAGCTGCTGTTAAATTCTTTGTTATTTCAAATTTAACTTTTTTTTTAAGAGTATGAATGACTGCTAGTGTTATACTGTATAGATGAAACAAAAAGCTTTATTTTGAGAACATGTTTCAGTTCACTGCTCTCCCCCCCCCCTCTTCTCTAGAAAAAAAAATGCCAAGCAACATGGGTTTTTTCTTCATTTTTAAGGAAATTTGAGGAATTATCAACTTTATTTTATGGTACCATTCATGGTAAAAAATGGTAAATTACCATAAATGGTAAAAGTAATCACTCTGAAAAGTTTGATTTTTAAGGTGAATTTCCTTTTCCTGCTCAAGTAAAAAGTAAAATCATAAACATTTTAAGATTTTAGGACCAAGTTCAGAATTTTAAGAATTTTATGACAATTTTAAAATTTTAGGATTTTTAGGACTACTCCTAGACCTGTTATAATAAAATTAGCGCAATAATAGCAATCATTACTTATTTGCTATTTTATTTCAATAATTGAAATTATTATACGTTTAAAAGTTTTAATTTTTTGCTTTTTCATATATTTGCGAACAGATAAATCAGAAGATAAAATTCGCTGAAACTTATTTTGCGATATTAATGGAAAACTATAATTGAACACATTACTTTTGTATAAATTTACATAAGCCGCAGCCACGAAACTCACTTCAGTCTACTTAGTTCAAAAAGCAAGCTGTCAATGACAAAGCTAAGTCTCTTTATTTGCTATGTTCCCACAGACTAAGGTGTAGTCCAGTTTGCCATGCTGATAAAACCCTAATCCCATTGTGTCGATCACTGAATGCATCCCCCGTGGAGCGTTCAAAATTCGGAAAGCAAGACCAGTTGTCCGCCATTTTTGACCATCATCGTAGGAAAAATTATTGCTTTACGCCAAGTAAGCGATAAAAGACATTTGATGGAACGACGCCAAAACAACGTGCTGTTACATGTGGGGCGCTCTTTCTGGAACGAGACTAATAAAAAGTTATAACTACGATAAGTAGGAAAGCAAACAGTTTGAACTTCCGCTGAATATTGGAAA
Organism: Uloborus plumipes; assembly: GCA_038373865.1. Lineage (NCBI taxonomy): Eukaryota > Metazoa > Arthropoda > Arachnida > Araneae > Uloboridae > Uloborus > Uloborus plumipes. The sequence continues at coordinate 15,643 of JAXGGA010004996.1, read as the reverse complement.
AAATAATATGAATATTTCTAATTATAATGGTGCTAAGTTCTTATGTTTTGCATATTGTTCACTTTAAACACATGAAATTCATTACAATAAAATTCAATATCACGTGCCGCCGATAATTCGTTTGAACTTTTGTAATCAAAAAAAAAAAAGTACAGTGTGTTTTAAAGCTCATGTCATTAAGCGCAAAGAAGTATTTGACTTATCAGGCATTATGTCCCCCCCCCCCTCCTATTCATTGTATTACAGTACTGAGAGACTTTCGCTGTTTAAAAAATCAAACTTGTATTCTCTCAATGGTACCTACATTGTACAAGTCGTAAGTGAAAAAAAAAAAAGCTACAGTATATTCTTTTTTGAAGAATGTTAAGTATTCAAGCTGTACAGAAACTAAGTTTAAAAAAGCAACCGGCCAGGGAGAGGGGAACATAATTCACAAAATAGTGTTAATAATGCAATTCTTGTAAGTACACCTCCCCCCCCCCCACCCATATTCTTGACATGATTTCCGTGGATTTATAGATGAGCATTAAGACAATGGAAATAAATGAAGTGTTAACTGCGCGTATGAAGGCATAATTTCGGTAAAACAAAGAATATATTTTTGTACAGGAAATAAGCATTGAATTGCTTATATTGAGGACCCGATTAAGTTAAAGCGATGCCCAGGTTATGTTGAAAATTCGTATTTTCCCTCAAAAGACAATCCCCCTCCCCACCAATTAATATAGATGCGATACATAAACAAATATTCATTTATAGATTGTACACTAATAATCCGAATACATATTGATGCTGCCCCATCTCTTTGTATCCTCTCACAAGTAGCTGTATTTAAACTTTGTTTTTACAATTTAGGAAAAAAAATCTAGTACTAAATATTTATAATAAATTGGATATTACAACCTTGTAAAGCATTCAGTCAGGCAATTATAATAAAAACAAAAACAAAAAAAAAAAAAAAAAAAAGAAGAAGAAAGCTGAACCTTTGAGTAAATGCAGAATCCTGTAGAGTAGTTTTTGAGCTATTGATAAAATAAATTATAATTAAAACTTCCTGATTAAAGATTTTAGATTTCAAATTTAGTATTAGGCAACAATTTTTAGAAGTATTTCCAAAATCGGGAGAAGTTTAATACAAAAAGAAGTATTAATAAAATTGTATAGAAAATATAATAATGAAATAGTAAATAGCGCGGCATAAGTCGAAAAATAAAACATTTGCATAATATTTAAACATTGTTGAATGAATGTTTTTAACCAACAACAAAATTAACATTGTTTTATTTTGTTCCCCTTAAAATACGGTGCTAAATTTCAAATCTAGGGAGCAGTGCTTTAATTTTCACTGTTAATTGGATATTAGCATTAAAGTATTAAAATTTTAAATAAACTTCAGTCAGAACAGCGTTTTTATTGCTGTCATTATAATAGAGTTGTTTAAAAAGAAACAAAGGAAAAAAAAAAGAACCGAAAGTAAGGAAGCTTATTTTCCTACGTATTAAAGAGGCCACGTGCTACGTGTAATCAAGATTTTTTTTTTAGGTTGATTACTCATTATTTAGAAAAAATGCCTTCGTGCTTCACTTTGAAAGGCTGAGCACTAATTCTTATTTTAAAATTGATTAAAAATGTAGTAAACTAAAAGCAGATGCTTATAGATTGCTTCGGATTGCACATAACGACTAAAATGACGCGCACATATTTACCACAAACAAACGACCGTCGAAATCTTGGGCGAACAGTGAACCGCATTTTTAAAACAATGAACAGTTTCAACTTTTTTATATTTTTTTATAAGTTTTTCTTGGATTCCCCCGCCACCCCCCCCCCGTACTTGCTGTTATTTTAGTCTGGATTGCACGTAGCACGTGGCAAAATATGCCACGCGCTACGTGTAATCCAGATTTTTTTTTTGATGAGACGAGCACAGTATTGGAAAAATACCTTCGTATTTCGGTACGAAAGGTTGTGTTATGTTTTTTTTTTAGAACTTTATTTAAATTGTGGTGAAATTAAAGCAGATGCTAGGAGATAGCTTTAGATTGCTCACAACACACTAAAATTGCGTAAGCTAATTTATTACTTGCAAACGAACAAACTCATGTAAAACGACCTAAAATACTATACATTTAACATCTTCGAACTAAATGTATATGAATTAAAGTATGTAAATTAAATAAAAAATTTAAATTTTGCATCTTTGGCTTTGAAAAAAATAGCAATATCAAATCAAATTAAAGCTTACTGTATAGAGTCAGATTGAAGCTGTTCATCAGGAGCTGAATTACATTTGTTTTTTTTTCCTATGAAAATTTCAGAACGCTACTTTTTCCGAAAATTTAAAATTCGAGAATTTCTAGTTGTTCTCTAGACTGGAAGTTTGTTTCTAAATGTTTGTACGTATCTAGCGATTTTCTCGACAAGATTGGCGGTTAGTATGTCAATTCTTAGAGTGAAAGTTGAAATTTCATTTTTAATATTTTCAATCATGCATTATGTCTAGAATGTGTCTTAAGGTTTTTTTTTTTTTTTTTTCAATACTCATTACTAGGGATGCACCGATAAGCAAATTGGCCGATTACCGATTACCGATTAATCGGTTGTTGATAATCGGCCGATTAATCGGCTGAGCCGATTAATGATAAAGATGATTGCTTCTAATACTGCCAATTTTACCATCACTGTTTTAACTTATACAATTCCGAGTGAAGAAATAGTAAGTAATTTATTTTCGAGAATAGATTTTTTTTCCATTTTCCTAATTTTCACAAAATAATTTAATATTTATCAAATTTTTAGAACCATTTCAAATTATTGTCAATAGTATTTTCATTAAAACAATTATTAATTATGTTAATTGGACATAAAAATTCAAAAAAAGGGAGGGGGAGTCTGTGGTGAGCACTCCAATTTAGGAGTACTTTTACATTTTTTAATTATTAGTAGCAATTTAATTCAACTTTTATTCTTTGTGAAAATTAGAGGTTATCTAAAAGCACTGTACTAAGGAGAAAACTGTTGCCACATGAAAAATGTGTTGCAACATTGTCTATGTATATTTATTCAAAGTTGGAGAATTAATTTATTAAAAATTTTATATCAACTATGAGGATTATTACTGTTTTTAAAATTTTTCATCATAGTTTCTTAGTGAAGGTATACTTTGAAGAATAATATTAAAAAAATATATTTGGCCGATTAATCAGCCTAATTTTGCCGATTATTAATAATCGGCAAAGCAGCCGATTATGGCCGATTAATCGGCACTGCCGATTAATCGGTGCATCCCTACTCATTACGCCTTTCCAAAGCTTAAATTTTTACTTAATACGATATAAAAAAACCAATTTTGACAATTCATTTGTTCAAAAAAAAAATTTGTAAAGGTCTTTTTTTAGTAAAAAGTCACTTTTTCCTACAAAAACCAAAAGTTTCCTGAAAACTTTTAGTGCTCACTTCTTCACACTAAAAAAAAGAAAAAAAAATGTGTTTATCTCTTCGTTACATACCGCAAAAGTATATGACCCTCCAAAATTGGAAACAATCATATAAAAACATGATTTACAGTTAAATGATTCACATCCTCCTTCCCCAAAAAACGTGATTTTTGACACATAACTTTAGTACATCATTGTTTAAAACCCACATATTGCATTTACACTAGCTTTTAGACCTTTTTATCACAGCAATATAACCATTTACCATATTTGCCAAGTTTCAAATGTTTTTAGTAATATTTTTCCTCACAACTGTTTGCGTAAATGAAAACTTCGAAAACGTGTTTTGCGACATTTAGATAGTCCCAATTTTCCCCCAAGTTCCCCTTTCTAAACTTGGAAAAAAAAATTTAATCAATGAATTATTTAGAAAACTAAGAAAGACAAAATAAATTTCTTTAAAGGTAGTGCATTTGCATTCATTAAATGTCTTCTAGTTTTCTAAGTAATTCATTGATTAAATTTTTTTTCCAAGTTTAGAAAGAATAATATTGGGACTATCTAAATGCCTCAAAACAGATTTTTTTTTTATTATTTAGGGTGGTCGCCTAACCTGTCTTAAACACAAAAATACTTAATTTCTAGATTTCTTGTTTAATTCTTGAATGCGGAAAACCAATTCCAAAAACCCGAGGATAAAATTAAAAAAAAATAGAGAGAGATTGGTCGAAGGCAAAAAACAATAAAAGTAAAACAAATTATTGCAAATTTAATCAACAATAGTAATAAATTAAAAATATATTTATTATAAAAAGACGAAAAAAAAAATGTTGATCAACAAAATAAACACTGTATTTAGACACGCGAATAAAGTAGACGGTAATATTAAACTCCAGAGTTAATTTTACTGCCTATGACGCAATGGATCACGTGGTCGCTAAATGCGACTCATACAAACAATAAAGAGAGAAATGTGAAGCCAAAGCGAAGTCAGAAACCAACCTTTGATTACTAAAGAAAATTCATATTTCCTCCAGATTTTTTGAAAATTGGTCACTTTATTGATTACACGCATTACTGATTAAAACTATTTCAAGTTGGAGAAATAAATACATTTTTTCAAAAACAAGATCCCCCCCCCCCCGAAAAAAAAGAAAGGAAAAAGGACCAATTTTCCTTTTATTTCCCAATGTCAATATAAAATTAATTTACAGAGAAAATATAATCAGGCCATCGAAAAATAATATGCTAATGTTATTGTAAAATCGCATACAAAAAGTCGCGCAGGTTATCATAAATCGGGATCCGTTATTATTCTTTCGGAATGAAATCAAATAAAGAAACAATTTCCAATTTATCAGCAAAAAATATAATTGACGAGTGTAATTGAACCAAAAAGCAAGTAATATCATTTATCTCGCGTTATCTTTTATCACAGGTCTTTCTTTTAGGCATAAAAATCAAAATAAATAAGTGCAATACGATTTTAATACACTTTAATTATTGTTTCATGAAGCTCTCCTTTTGTTTTGGAATGATTTTGAGATATATTTGCGAACATTGTAGGGGAAAAAAAGTTAGATTTCTTAAACTTGCTATACTGTTACCCAATTGTAACCGTTTTTAAGTCGTGAAAAATTTTATCTCAACTTATGAAACTGACATTGTACAGAAATATTTTAAAAAGTTTTTTATTTTTATCGTTTTAACAATTTTAGCCCATATGTTTCGCCATTTAATAATTGCTCTCGGATTTTCTAACAATCATGCTTCAGTAGAAACAATTATTCTGCTTTGCAGTTTTTTTCCTTTCGTTTTTCTTAGAAACAATCATTTTTTTAAAAAAATTATGAAAAGAAAAAATGCTGTATTACAATTGTGATTGCGAACTCTTTTTTATTATTAATATAAAAGGCAAAACAAACGGTTTGCTCTTTATTTTTACTTTCAAATAGCAAGAAAATAGTAATTTTTCACCCCACAATTCTGATGAAATGCAGCAGATCGAAAGGGTAACCCTGATGGATGCAAGTTAAGTCGCCAGATCTCGCCAACTTAACTTTTTTCCACATTCAACTATTCACACAAAGAAAGAAAGACTCAGTTTTCTAAACCTCCCTTCGCCTACCCCATTCCCCCCTACGGCGAGGACAACAATAGGGGCAGCTGCCAATCCCCTAATGTTCCCGGGGGACTGTGGCTACCTGGATATCACCCAGACTAAGGAGGGGTACTTGATCCCCCCCCCCCCCCCCACTGTTGGTTCTCCCCTCGAAAAACGGCTTGCGGCTAAATTACTTTCCTCAGCTTCGACGAGAAAGAGGAGTAGCTGCACAACGTAGCGGATCCGTATTGGCAACTTATTGCCTCTAAGACAGCCGCAACGCGCTTTTCGCCAAAATTGTTTCGCCAAGCTTCTCCTAAATGTTGGCTTTTTTGTCATACACGTTCAACGCTTCGTCTCTCGGCCAAAAGCAAAGTGCACATTCGAATCTTTTTAAAAGGCATTTGAATGTCACATGTATTCGATAATATAGCAAGAAGTATGGTACTTTCAGCATGTCATATGTACTACGATACGCTTTAGTTTAAAAAATATTTACCGATTGAAAATACGGAGGGAAGTGCATTTTCTTTAAAAAAAACAAAAAAAAAACATCTTTTGGCTAATGGCTTGTATTAAATACAATATTCATCAACTATTTTGTTGGGAATGGGAACTCTTAAGTTTGCATTCCTTCGTAGCGAAGGCTTGTCATTCTGTGTTGACAAGCTGTTCAAAACAACTTTTTTTTCTACGGAATTCCTTGGAAAACAATCTAGTTTGATTTTCTTATCTTTAAAGTACATTCGTAACAACAACTACCACCAGCAGAATGATTATTTCACAATAATTTTGGGAAACAAAAAATATGCCGCTAACTAACAACACGAATTCGCACTGTTTTCTAGCAAACCACGATCACGTGATACCTACAACACGTGACCTGTGACGACACGTGAAACAGGTCCATAATCCAGAGGTTGCTATAATAACTGGGAAAAATCTTGACGCCTGAGGCTTTCCGCCAAACGGCAAAAACCACATCTTCCCAACGCCCACCGGGGGGTGGTATTGCCCCATTAGAATCACCGACAATTGGAATCGTGCACTCTTTATCCCTGCTAAGTTACAGACCGATAAGTTGCAACCGGGTTTTTATATCAGGGAATGGTAATAAGTAACTGAACCGCGATTTCTCGATTTAAAATTCATAAACAATGATCACAGCGATCCGATACACAGGCGAAGACAAAGAGCTGTTCTTAATTTTTATCCAGCACCCTTCCCGCAATAGCGGATTTTCCCCCCCTTTTTTTAAATTTTTAAACTTTTTACCATCTGTTACCCAATGCTCAGAATGAGGAATAATACCCATATTACCCATTTTTTTCGCTCTTGCATAGAGGAATGACAGCTTCCCTCTCTTGGCGCTAGGCGGCGCCACAGCCCGGCATAACACCGCCGGCTTACCAGCCGACCAATCCTGGTCCACCGCTGCTTTTTAGGGCTTGCCCAATCAGCTTTCCGCTTTCCTCCCATCATCAACATTCTACCCTTCATCCAAGTCAGTTCTTTCGACATTCATCCACCGGAGATTACAGGCTGCTCGCCTAAGCGCTCCAAAATAGAACCCATTGTCAATTGTCAATTCATGAACTGGTCTCTCGCAACACTGTTCTTCGCGGAGTAAATCGCTCGAGAAACAGACACACATGAGAAGTCGCAAGAAAAGAAAACAATATTGCTCACTATTTAAGATTTTTTAAAATTTTTTCGGGACATCCTACTCTACAATGTTAGGATTGGCCCAACCAGACATTCTCTCCGGTTGAGCCAATCCTAACATAATAATCCTTACAATCCAAAAATTGCCTGCCCTTCCGGCGCGAAGTGAGTACTGAGCGTGGGGCAGGTCCCTCATTCTGCTATTTCCCACGCTTTGTACCTCTACACTCTTATAAATTTGTACGTACATTACCAGTGCATTTGCTTTATGCCAGCTGAATCTTGTTCTCTCTCTCACCCAATCAGCGAAAAAGAGCTTTGGTCTTACGCAGTTTTTCTCACGATCTCAATCCGTATCTGTATGAAAGTACACGAGAAGAACTCACTTAAAATTATTAATCTTATTAAACAAACCAAAGGATCTCTTAGAAAAGCTTTATGTGTAATGCCGCAGTACTCGTGTGCGCCAATTTATGAATCTAGTAGCAAGAGAAAATGCTTTGCTCGAAATTTAAAGCGGCGCCATCTGGTGGAAGTAAAGGTAGAATTTTAGGTGTAAAAACATTCAATATACCTACATCAAACATATTAAACGAGTATTATTTGTGTTTTGTAATTGACCCAGGCGTAACACTTTAAAATTCTCGATGGGGGGGGGGCAATAAATGTGTTCTCTATAAAATTAACCAGAAATAGTATAAACCACACCCACTTTCATATGAATTAGTAGATTAGTTCAAGTGAACTAGTTCACTGGACTCGAATAAACTAAATGAAAGTTCACGAAAAGGAACTAAAATTTCCATCTCTACCCTCCGACCTCATTGGTGGCCAAAGATTTTTAAGACTTTATGAGATCGAGAAAAACATTGAAGAATTATGATTTTCTTTCTTATTTGTACGCAAGCCACAAACTCAGTGGAAGCTAAGCACATTCTATAGCTCTATTCTAATTAGTACAAGTTTCATTAATAATAATGTTTTTTCATGCATAAAATGAAAGCAAAAACATAACATATAAGTACCCAAGTAGCATCAACCATCGGATTTTGCTCGCCGATCAACAAACTCCTCGTAAACTGATCTGTAACGCACGACGACATCGTTCCGATCAGTATCGAGCACGGTTTTCGATGAGCTACTTTCATCGGAAAGCGATATCCTTCGATCAACTTTCCGATGAAAATAAGATGAGCTATATTCCATCGGAAAACGGTATCCTTCCGATCAAGATTCCGATGAAATTCCTCGGCACAGGACTGTTCTGCTCGTAAATTGCTCCAAATCTCATCGTATTCTCATCGGATTTTGCTGCTCGGATTCTGCTCGGCGATGAGACATATTGGATCATCGGCGATGAGAATTTCACGGGTTTCGATGAATGGCGATCATCGGCCGATAAGATGATGCTGCTAGGGTAGGAGACGCTTGATATGTCAGAATAATACAGTATTTCTCGTCACTGATCTGAGTATTTCTCCTCGTAGCTAAAAGGCTCGAACCATTACCATGTCGAAAACGGAAAAATGTTTCAATTAGACGATGTATTAAGGTGGGATAGGAAAAAACAGGGTCCTTCTTTTTGATAAGCAATCTTTTTAATCCCCAAATAAACAATCTGGGCCTGTTTTCCAGAGGGTTTAGTTTAAAAATTATTACTAATCCTAATACAGAAGTTTATAAGCGCATTAGGAATGTTTTAATCTCCCCACGGGCATATTAGAGCCTTACGGCAGATAAGTTCTGGCTACACCAGTGACATAATCACACACTTCTTTCGTATGATCCGCTTTTTGTATTATTTTGATGCTAGGATTAGTAGTTCGTGCTATTATTATTATTGTTACACATAATTGAATGATTCATTTGAGGAAAAGTACAGGAAAGTATGAAGCGTAACCATAAGAGAATGACGTAAAAGTATGTTATGAAATGTTTCTATGTATCATTATTATTTTTTAAAGGAGGAAATGGTTTGAAGCAGGCGAGAAAAAGGCGCCGAGAACTGGTCAAATTCATTCGTAGACTGGTGACTGGCTGTCCGCCGGTCTAGTTACCGAGAAAAAGTGGGCGGAGCTACGATGAGGCGCGATCAGGCAGTGAAAGGAAAGGATGAATCTCCATGATACCGGTTTGGCAACAAAATTCAACTACCGGTAGAAGAGGTTGCTGCAACCTTAATTTGTTTACATCCCGTAGACTAGCGTTTTAAATAAGGGCATTTAAAAAAATATTTCCTGAATGTTTGGAAATTTAAAGCTGCTTTTGCTATGAAAGCTGTTTAGAGAGGCATGGAACACTCTGCTTCACCCTCCGTTTATAATATATTTTGCATTCGACGCGTTTTAATTTTTGCTTATGAAGCAATTCTTATAAAACCAAAATTGATCTGCTGTCACTTAGGGGAAAAGCTTGATGATTTATAAATTTCTCCATTGCAGAGGTGCCCAAAGGGGTGGGGGGAGGGGAATATGGCGCAAGTTGAGCCCACAACATTTGATGGGGGGGGGGTCGGATTTTTTAAAACTAATTTATTTATTTATTTAAATTATTTTTCCTTTATTTTTTTAATTTAAATTATTTACTTTTTTTTTTTACAAATTATTCATTAGTTTATTTTTTTAATTTGAATTATTTCTTTATTATTTTTATTTATTTATTTTGTGTGTGCTTGGAGTGCGGAAGAGAAAAAAAGCGATTATATGATGTGCATAATTAATACTTTAAAAAAAAATTAATAATAAAAATTGAGTTTTTAAATTTAAAAAATAAATAAAGAATATTTAAAAATAAATAAATAATATTAAAAAAAAATACTAAATAATATTTAAAAAAATAAATAAAATAAAAAGGGACAAAAAGAAAAAACACAAAAGGGTTGTGAAAAATTTGGGAGGGGGGGGGGGATTTGCGCCATCGAGTTTGAGGGGGGATGGGCACCCCTGCTCCATTTTACATATAAACTGTTTTTACCAGCTTTTTCATTTATGTTTCTGTTATACTCCCTGGCCCCAGAGCATCATCCTTTTTAAATTTGTTTACTTTTTGCTTCATCAGTGAATAACGAAGAAGCATTTACACGAATTTTGATTCATAGCAGAAGATGGACATCGTGTAAAACCAGAGTCTATATTTAAAAGGCTTTCAGTTCGTTTGCTACTGGTTGCGAAAATAAACTTCTGTGCAATTACCTGGAAACTATACAATAGTGTAATAGTGAAAAAAGTTGAAACAACTAGCAATCGAAATAGCATTATGGAACGTGAAGAAAATAAATACCTTTGTGCGATAGATGTGAAGTTTATTCCAACGGCTTAAACGGGCTGGTCTTGTTCACATGCTTTCTTTCTTTTTATCTTTTTCTTGGTCCTGATTACTGGTATGGTTAATTTTGTTCTTTCTTTTGTGTGTTATTTTCGTTTTGATGTATGATTGTATCATGTCTCAAGTTAATAGGTTTTGCAATCTTCGCGTTAAAAAGTTCCGATTTTTGAACCATTTGAAGTTTCTTCAAGAATGTAGGCGCAAGAAAATTATTCCGAATTTTATCTCGTTGAAATGTAATTTACCTCGTTCTGCCAAGATTGACAAAGTACTTTTTCGATCGAAATTGGCTCTACTTAGAGCTTCGATCCAGGAAACTAGGAAACGATTATCTTTTATTGAGCGTGAACTCTACAATTTACATCTTTCTATTTCAAATTCCATTTCTGATTTTGATTCTGTCGATAGAACCTCTTGGTCTAGAACCCTTCGTTCTTCGGAGAAACATCAAGTTATTTTAAAAAAGAAAATGGCTAAACTCAGTAAAAATTCGCATTCTGTTATGTCTGATAATTTACCGGTGGTTAATAAAAATGCTGTTGTTAATCTTTCCAGTGTTCCTTTAACTAGTTCTCAAATCGAGGCTCTAAAGTGTAATGATAATTTTTCTGTGGCTAGCAAATCTTCTTTTTCTAAACTTATTTCTCCGATTGAGAAGGCTTTTAAACACAGTGCCTTATCTTCCACTCAAAAAGAGTGCGTCCGACATCTTATTGCTTCTAATGTTGACTTTAATTCTAAAATTTCTAAACCAGCGTTTGTTAATACTGTGAGTCGTAGTGTAAAGAATTTAATTTCTAAGTCAGATTTGGTTGTTACTAAAGCTGACAAGGGTGGTCAGATTGTTGTTCTTGACAAATCATCTTATGTTGATAAAACTAATGATTTGATTTCTTCTGGTCCGTATTTTGAAATTTCGAAAGATCCTAGTGACAAAGAGTTAAAAACGATTTCTTCTGCGGTTAAGTCTGTTCAGTCTATTCCTTTGAATGTTAAACGATCTGTTATTCCCTCTATTGCAAATTGTGCTAGATTTTATGCTTTACCCAAGGTACATAAAACTGGTATTCCATTTAGACCGATTGTATCCAATATCGGTACTGCTTCTTATAAACTTGCTAAATATTTAGTCTCTGTGTTTTCTCCACTTAGAATTCATAATTTATTCACCGTTAAAAATTCTGTAGATTTTGTTAAGAAAATTCATAATTTCGTTCCTAAGGATTCTTTTATGGCTTCTTTTGATGTTAAATCCTTGTTTACGAACGTTCCAATCGAGGGTGCGTTGTTATGCCTTCAAAGAAGACTTTTAGAATTTCATTTCACCTCTAAGGAAATTGAGGAATTAATTTTCCTTACCCGTACATGTATTAAGCAATGTTCTTTTGCTTTCAATGGGAAATTTTACACTATGTCAGATGGTCTGGCTATGGGTAACCCATTAAGCCCCATTCTTAGTGATATTTACATGCATTATTTTGAGGTTAAGTTGTTCCAAAAGTTACAGTTTCAATTTTATGTTAGATATGTTGACGACTGTTTTGTTCTAATGAACCATAACCAGTTTCAAAATGACGATATTTTATCCGTTTTAAATTCTATAGATCCTCATATTCAATTCTCTTGTGAGAAAGAACAGGATAATTGCATTCCCTTTCTTGATGTTCTAGTTTCTCGTACTGAATTCGGCTTTGAAACTACCGTTTATCGCAAACCTTTTGCTGTCTCGTTACCTCCTCATCGACTTTCATCTCACCCTCCTAGTCAAAAATATGCTGCATTTAATACTTTTGTCTACCGTGCTATTAATCTTTGTTCTTCACCGGAACTTCTTAATGCTGAACTCAATTATCTTAAAGCTGTGGCTATTGATAGAAACTATCCTCATACCTTGATTGATTCCATTTTTAAAAAACTTTCTAATAAATCCGAAACGAATATTGTTGAGAGAACTGTCATCAGAAAGAATTTGGTTGTTTTGCCATTCTTTCCCTCTGTGAGTTATCAGGTTGCTAAGATTCTCAAACGTTTCAATTTCCAAGTGGTATTCTCTCCTATGAATAAACTATGTTTCTCTTCTCTTAAAGATCCCATTCATCCTCTTAACAGTTGTGGTATTTATAAAATTAATTGCATTTGTAATTTATCCTATATAGGACAGACGCGACGGGCTTTGAAATTCCGCTTAAAAGAACATCAGAATTATGTGAAAAAGCAGCAATTAAATAAGTCTAGTATTGCGCAACATTGTTGGGACAAAAATCATTCTTTCGATTTTAATTCCTTTCAAATTGTCCAAAAATGCCCCAACCCATCAGATCTTGATTTTTGGGAATCCTTCCACATTTTGAAAAACAGTTCTGACTTAGTTAACGATATAAATGCTATTCCTTATTTTTCTGCAGTTTGGCGTCCATTTGTATAAATTATAATTGTTAGCCTTTGGGCTTTTCGTGTTGCTAATCTTTACATTTCAATTTTTTGCTCACTTTTTTTGATTAATTTAAAATTTTATTTCATTTTATTTCATTCTGTTTTTTTTTTTTTTTCTGCTGTTTTTCGGTACATATTTTTTCCCTATTTGTAAATTTATTGCTAATTTATTCATAAGTGGTTTCATTTTATGACAATGTTTATGATCTATGGGATCTTTTGGAAATTTATTTCTTAACGGTTTTTTCTTGATGGTTTCATGTAATAAATTTCGGCTCTAAGCATTGTCTTGTTTGTTTTGTTAATATCCAGTTCTTGCTATTTATACTGTCTTTTGTTTGAAAGTGTTGCTTTTATCGGATGACTCTTCATCCTAAAGCTCACACCTCTTGCATTGAAAAAGAGGCTCCTTGTAGCCTCGAAAACGTGTCTGCGGTATACCTGCATATTTGTGCATCTCTAACGTTGGAATAAACTTCACATTATGGAACGTGTTTCTGGTCGCATAAATTATTGGCCTTCATGAACGCGTTATCGAAATTTAAAGTCTTAAATTCTGCCGAAATGAATTTAACCGAAGTCATAGTGAACAATGACCGTAATGACAGACAAAAACTCAAATGATAAATTACCTCGATGAACCTATTTTGTATCTGGTCATTTTTTGAATACCATGTGCAGTTTGATGAATTATTTGACCCTTCGGGAGCAGCAATTACTACGTGCGATAAAATCCCCTACTGCTCAGGAACCGCGCTACCAATCCTAGTAGAGCAATATTCTTCATCTATTTTCGAAGGAACTGTTGCTAGTATGTGCTGCCATCTAACGCTAACTCGGAGAGTGATAAAGCGTATTTTATTCCATCAACTTTATTTTTTACCCTTTTCGAAAGAATTTATTCAGATATTAACTTTTAAATTTAGGCTAAAATCATATAAACCAAAGTTTTAAAATTGAAACATGTTTTATTGAGACAATGCATTAATGTGAAAGGAGCGCAAATACGAAAGGTGGACCTTTGCTTTCTAAAAGCTGTCTTTTCGATCGAAGTAATGCTTCGAATCCTATCAATGTAATTTCCATCGTATATAATGATGCATGATAGGGACGCAGTGGAGAGGTGGATCGGGGTATGGGTCAAGCCCTTTCCAGAGATTTATTTTTTAAGTGTAACCCCATTCCTGATACCAGGGCCGGCCTTAGCAAATGCGGGGCCCGATTGGAGAACTCTGGCGGGGCCCCCTTTGCAAAATGAATACATTTAGTTTGAGACTCAAATGAATGTAACTCTTTAAAATAAAAACTTTTTGTTTCGCTATTTTTTTACAAGAAAAAAATAATAATAATAAATCAATAGCTTGCTAAAACAATCTATTACAGACTAACTTTTCTTTCTATTTTATGCGCCTTCCCTGACCCTTTCGTTGCTGATGAAAAGACTACTTATATAACCGTTTCATATATCCGAAAAAGCATGTTGCATGTTTGATTATATTCCCAAGAACTAAGTTGTACTAGTGGCAGGCAATTACCCCGACAACACACCACAGCCAAAAGTCATCTACTAGATATCCACTGGCTATTGAAGGTAGATATTGTAAAATCCACTACATATCCGTGGGATATCTACAAATCTCCAGAATATCCACCAAAGGTTAGAAAGGTTGCATCCATGGCACGTCTCAGAGCGGTTTGGATCTCGATATCTGTTGGATATGCACTGTATATCCTTAAATATTATGGATTAAAGATGGATGTTCATGAGATGTGTGTCAGATGTAGATTACATCTGTTAGATATCCAAGGACTATGGCTATTTGGATAGCTTAAAGACGTCTAGAGTATCCTTGTTGTGTGTGTACTAGCATTGAGAATATAAATTGCATCTTTTAAAAATTTAAATACAAAGTCATTAAATTTACAGAACAAATTGAGAAAAGAAAATTTTAGAATTTTTTTTTATTATATATCTTTAAAATTTTCTGATTTTAACACATACACTTCATAAAAATAGTGACTTTGTAATTAATATTTTTAGTAAAAAATACAATCTATTATTCAGACTTTTTTTTGATAAAATTACAACTGTTATTAAATGTTGACCTTACTCCAGTTTTATGCATTTCATTCACATCTATTAATGATCCTAATGATTTTTTTTCACTAATTATGTTATTTTGATTTATAAATTGATTCATATTATTTCTGTACTAAGCCTGTATTTGAATATAAATTGCATTTTTTTAAACATTTAAATGCAAAGTCATTACTCGTATTTTTGCAGAAAGGATTGAGGAATCAAAAACTTAGTAATTTCTTTTAATTACATCTTTGAAAATGATCCTTTTGAAATATTTACTTCAGAAAATAGTGACTTTGTATGAAATATTTTAAATAAAAATGCAATCTATATCAAAACAGAACTTTTATACGAAATTTATGTTTTTTTTAAATTGTCTGATTTTTAAAATTTTATTTTAAATTAAAATTCTCCAATATCTCTTTTATTTTGTTAAAATCACTTTTAAGTAATGACCTTATTGCAATTTTATGAATTTCATTAATATTTATTGATAATCCTAATGATTTTTATTCAATGACACTATAACAATGTGTTAAGAGTCTGTAATGATTTTAAAAAAAGAATACTGAAAATAGTACTAAGATAATATAATAG